>PEDP01001416.1:0-11318 GCA_002918395.1 Erysiphe pulchra
AGCTTAGCAACTTTGTTTTATCAAGAAAATTGTATCTAATACCATTTATACTTCGATATACTTAAATTCAATCACTTTGTTTATTTTATCTTTGATCTATTTCGACCTCATAATTAGAGAAGTCTCATCTTGCGTTTATCCTTTTGTATCTGAGACTTCTACTTAGTGACTTACAGCTTATCTAACCTCTACTGCCTTCTGGCTACGACTCTCAACCTGATTGATACGATTCATAACACTTCAAACGCCGGACAAATTCTCATGTAATGTGTTTACAAAAGCACAGATAGTTAATAGCCCATGAGTGGTAATTTTTTATTGCTTTCATAGCGTACAGGAATTATTAATTTTTAAAATTTTACGTTGAGAAGCATATAGTCATAATTCCATGCGGTGGAATTCGAAGTAGTTCAATTTCGTTGTTTTTGATTTTTCATCTGCAAAACAATGTGTTAAAATTGATAGGTTTAGAAGTACAATAAAAACCCGGACATGAGCTAAGTCATAGCATCTAATTCTTATAAACTGCAATAGCTTTAAGGCTTCTTTGAATCCTTGTGGTAATTCTAATTTTCATTAATCCATAAGCGATAGACTTACAGGTAGAGTAGCCAAAGTTTTCAAGAAGCAAGTCATTTCAGATTTGTGATTTTGATTAACATTAATCATGTGATATACAATTATGCAAACTTATGAATTTATGCAAGGGCTACCAACGCTAGTCTAGTAGGGCATTAGCTGTAATTATTATTTCGAGCAAGGATGAGCTTTGGAAGGTAAATTTAGTATTCTCCCAATAAATCTGTCTTTTCTAGCACTCCAAAAAACCGTAAAAGATACGCATCTAATAGACAGCTACCGGGGGAGAGTACTTTGACGTTTGAAAATGAAAAAAAAAAAAAAACAGATTTTACAAGGATTGATTGAAGATGACTTATTGAGAGGACAGAGGATTGTGGTTGCAGCCGAGAAAGAATGGTAAAGAGCAGTAAAGCAGGCATACAAGGAGCTTGTCAAAGGGGTGCAATTAAAGAAAATTACAAGAGGATTTGATCTATTTTATGTAATAGAAAAGATAAGTAGTATAAGATGTCCATTTTGAGGATGAAGATATATTCAGGGTGTCTTGGCAAAGATGACTATCGATATTGTGTGGCTATTCATTTGGGGAGCGCCGATTTGAATTGGTGACTATAAGTGGTCATCTAATCAGATATTAATTCAGATGTCTTCTTAGATATCCTTATTGATACAGGTACAGAAGGGAGATTAACAGCTGGTTACAAATAATTACCCAGCATTTTCAAAGATCAAAAACTTCAATCGACCCAACGCAGAAGATTCAGGTACGATTCGGAATTGGGACAATTAAGGAATTCGGAAGCATTAATTTTTCCACTCTCGTAGGGTTCTGTGTCTTTCAAATTGTCGACTGTAATACAGGTCCTGACAATAATGAAGAAAATTGCTAAAATATCGACAATAGTCATCAAAAACTGCCACAAATGTCAATGGTTTAGTGAGGCCCCAGTAAAATTTAAGTTTACACTAAGGGATAATTACATAGACTTTAATAATTCTATTTTTGCCGACATCATGCACATTGATGAAAAACTGTTGTTACACGTTGTAGATGAGGTAAGGTAACACACTTCTTAGCGGCACGCTCGCTCTCAAATCTTAGCTCACTCAACATATGGGATGCACTTCGAACCTGTTGGGTTGACACTTATCTTGGACCCCTAGACGTTATTAACCATGATATAGGAACAAACTTCACATCATCAGAATCCTAGCATTATTCATTATCTTTCAGAATTAAAACTAAGGATGTTCCAGTCAACTCTATGGGTTTTGTAAAACGATATCACAAAGTTCTGCGATATGCATAGGCAATAAATAATTAAAGAAGAATTAAAATAAACGAAAACCTCATCCTTCAAATAGCAGTAAAGACAGTAGATGAAACTGCAGGACCTGATGATGTTGCCGCTACCTTTCGTGTTTGGAGCCTACCTCAGAACGACTAAATTAGTCCCTCAGCCCCGAACATTGCAGAAAGAGCAAAGGCAATACAAAAAGCCATGGAGGAAGTCTCTAAACTTCGTACCCGAAAACAAATCTCGGCAGCTGTACTTAACATAAATGGTCCCGCTACTAACGTACAAATTATTCCAGTTGGTGCAGACATCCTTGTTTGGCGGACTCACAAGAAATAATTGAAAGGCTCCTTCAAGCTTTTCACTTTTAATCTAGAAAATGAAGCACGAACTCCACCGATTGTTCCAAAAAACCCATTCAAGATCATCTTCCAAGCCATGGGATAGTCTAGGGCGAAGTTTGCGTAGACCTGTCATTCTACAATAGGTAAAGGGATGATCTGGAATTTTCTCTTCTGCACACTCGTTGAAAAAATAACGTCCCCTCTGGAGGTGTAATCTCTAACAAATCGGTCCTGGTACTTGTCTTATCAGGGATCCTAATGTCGACCTACTGGTTGTTGGGTCTCAAGTAAAGTCTACGTCAGAATACGCTTCAAGTGTATATTTTTCTTTATTCTTCAGAAAGCTAGTTCCTCTTGTTAGATCCATTGCAATATATCTCAATATTCTACGTGCTGCCCCAAGATGTTCATCTGATGGGTTTACCAGGAGTCTTGCTGGATATTTTATTGGCCAGATATTGTAACCCTCAAATCTTCGAATTATATTCCAGCTTCAACTGCGCCGGAGACTCTGAGTTACTTGGCCCCATCATTCGTTCTAATTGGGACTTTGCCACTCTGCAGTTTCCCATGCCATGTCTCTCTAACAGTATCTGAACATGTTGTTCCTGTGAAATTTTTGGTACATTTCTTCTTGGGTTACTGATATTGATTCCAAGAAACAAATCTATTTTAACAGCTTTTAATTTTAACTTTTTGTTAAGAGCAGTCATTAAGTTTTCAACTTTACTTCTAATTGGTTCCATGACCTGAATATGATCAAAATAGATGATAATAAATACATTGATGTTTTTATTCGCATATCAACAAACATCAGCTTTTGTGGGTAGCATTCCTTATGCTTCAAGGAATGTCTTCGTTTAGTCGTATCAAAGGGTCGCTACCTGTTCGAGCCTATACATGATCTTATTATCTTGTTTGAAACCATCTAGAAGCTCCATATATAGATCAATATCGAAATCCGGGGTTAGAAATGCATCTGGAATACTTCCTTGGCTTCGATGCAAGCCAAAACTAGGTCCTAGTGCTAGCATGATGCAACCTCTTTCTGGACGTGGTGTCGGCACAAAGGTTTCTTTATAATCTATATCTGGTCTATGTATTTGGCCTTTGACTGTACAGCTTGCTCGATACTTGTCAAGTTTTCCGTCTCCCATGGTTCTTCTTAAATACCCTTGAAAATGATCAAGCGGTTTTGCTTGATATTTCCTCGCAAGCTTTTCTTCGAATACATTTGCCTGAGCAAGATCCCCATCATAATAGATAGTAATGATGTCGTCCACGTAAAAGAGTACGATCAATAGTTCATTTTGGAGTAGAAAATTGACGCCCGGAACAGTGTTGAGGGTTGACTGAAGGTGGTTTTGCCACAAAAAAGCTGGTTCAGGCAATCCATACAAGGCTTTGCTTTATTAGCAAAAAATCACCTTTATTTTGGAAACCATCAGGTAGGAAAGCTACTACTGGTTGAGAAAGGTCTGCGTTTGTTTAGGCCGCGACGATGTCATACTGGCGGATTTTATACCCATTTACTGCTGAGATTGCGTGGTTGCTCTGAATACTTGTGCTGCCAACGTTGTTGCATAAGTCTCGTCTGATGTTTTTTGCAAATCCCCCCATGCTACAATTCTAGCTTTAAACGACAAAAGGAATCCATCAGCGTCGAACTTGTAGGTGTATACCCACATCAATGGCAAAGTTCGTTTATCGATATCTAGCTCTGCCTTGTCTATCATGCCATCTAGATCCTTCTTATCAATTTTCGAATTAACTTTCTTCTCCAAAAGAGTATAAAACTCCTCTTCTGCTACTTTAAAGGCTACTGAAAACTCATGATGGATGACCTCTTTGTAATTTTTTAGCGGTGGTGGAAGATCATTCCTATGTAACCAATTAGGTTTAATTTCGGACTTCGCTGCAGTAAATGAGTTATGAAATGAAAAAAATTAACTGGTTTTCTTCTTCTCTTTCCTTCCACAATGTTTCTAGCATCGATATGACTGTTAATTTCTTTAGGTGCCGCCGTGCTTTTTATTTTCACTGTGGTTGAATGTTTGTCAATTACGGGATTTGACGGAATATTTATGACACTCTCAACTTGATCTTCTTTGGATTGAATATCTTGTTCTCGCCATTGAGGTAGATCAAGCGTTTGAATGAAATTCACTGCTGACTCTGAGAGTATTGAGCCAACATCAAGGTCCATTGGATCATAGAATTTTTCGTCATCGAACGTGACGTCTCTCGTTCTGATTACACGATTTTTGCTTGGAACCCAAATTCTGAATATATTGGTCGAATTGTATCCCACTAGATGTCCCAAGCGAGCTCTTGAATTGAGCTTTTTTGAATTCGGTACTGCTTATCAAGAACATATGCTCTACAACCAAATACTTGTAGGTAATTATAACTCGGTTTAACTTTTTTGACAACTCGAAATGGCGATTTACATTCTAATTGACTGATAGGTGTTCGTTTTGCAATATCCCGCGTAAGTTATAGTTTCTGGCCAAAGATTTGTTGGTAAAGAAGCTTCTAAACCTATCGCTCTAGCTTTACCAATGATGACTCCTCCAGCGTGCTCAGCGGCACCATTTTGTTCTGGTGTATCTGTTGCGAAAATCTGACAAATGCCGTACATACTAATAGGGGTTTTGCCTTCTTGAATTAAGGAAGTCTTACCGTCCAAACGAAAAACTTTCACATAAATGTCTCATTGTTTTTTAAAAAGCCATAAAATTGCTCTGAAAGTGAGTTTAAATTCTAAATTCGTCATGCATGAAAAAACGAATTTAAAATGGATGTAAGGGAAAAAGAAATGGCTGATAAATGTTTCTCCATTCTTGCATTGCTATTGCATCCTAGTATAATATTTGAAAAGGTTGTTTTCTTAGTGGAATTTTGGGATTTGCAATTTTTGATATTACTCTCTTAGATTTTGCAAGTGAGCATGATACACATTCAATAGTTTTTGGGGATGGATCAGATTTATCTCCATTGATCTTATAATCTGGCCCGTTTATATGAGAAATCACCTGAGGACTTGCGTATGCTAAAATCTTGTAAAATTTTGCTTCTGATACTGTTTGAAGAGCTAGATTCTTGGTCAAACGAGCGCATATTGATGCATTTTGTGTTACATTCGCATTGGCGTTGTTGAATAAAGTGTGTCCTCCGTCCTGGTAAAGTATACACGACAGAGATTGAACTTCAAACTCAAGCTTATTTGGATTAAGGCCAGATTGGTTGATTAGTTGAATAGAAACACTATTTGTTAGAAACACAGCTGAGAGGATCACGTTTTCTAAGGTTATATGTTTTTTTTCATTAAGGATATCAACTTCGACTCTCACAGTTCCATAAGCAGCAATGGGAACTGACGAATTACCGGCTCTTAAACAATACTCTTTCTTTGTTTGCTTGAAATTCCAGATATGTACGTCGGATCCACCATCTAGGATCCAAGGAATTTTTAAGGTTTTCAAAGAGTCAGTTGCGGTGAGAGGCGCGAAATTCAGGGGGTTGCCGCGGTATGAGTGCAGTAATTCTTCTGTATCCTTTTCTCCCAAGACAGCATTCGCTAATGATGTGTTTTCAGGAGATTTTTCGGTAATTTTTTGATCCTTTTGGTCCTCCATCATAGTTCGAAGTTCTCTCAATCAATGTTTTGTTTTTGACTCTTCTCGGATCTGCAAGTGCTTGATTGATTTTTTTTGACAGGTTGACTCTTTCCCAATCCAGCCACTTGGTCGTAAGCCAGGGTTCAGGTAATAGCACTCTTTGAATAGATGATTAGTTCCGCAAAGGCACTGCCTTTGCTCAGATGCTTTGCCGTTATGAGACGTTGCAAATGATATGGGAGTTTCTCTCTCGGCTCGGCTTGCTTGATGCCTGCTGTAATAGTGCCTAAATTCCTCAATTACGTCTTCGAGTAGAATGATGCAAACCGAAGCACTCGAATTGCGTTGTCGGACATTCTCGTTGATTCGAAACTCAAGATTGGTGGCGTAGTTCGTATTTATGTTTCTATTGATAGTGCAAAATCATAAAGTGGACTCTCATCCACGAGATCTGGAAGGCCCACAGATATAGCTAGACCGTAAACCCTGTCCCTCTCATAAAAAAAACGATCGACTTACTGCTGTTTGTTGTAAGTTTTAAAGGCATTATATGCCCTAACTATTTCGGTTTTTCTTGAATGATCTGTGTGCGAGAGTCTTTTTTGTAGCGCTCTCAAAAGTGAACAAGTCGTATCCGGTGACCATAGATGCTCTCGGTGCCAATGTATTGCCTCATCTTCTGAATATGCGGACCTCGGAAGACTTTAGACTGCTACTGTAACTGAGCGAGACACAGTACTTCAGATATTTTCCCAGCATTAAAATGTGCATATAATGATATCAGACCAAAATGAAACGTACCGAACAAGTCAGCAGATTCATCATGATTGCATTAACGAAGTGTATGTTTGGTGTTATTTTTGGTGTTATTCTCGAAATTATTCTCGTCTATGGGCCTACCTATTCATCAACTGGTATGCCCCAGACCAATGGGAATTATGGGCACGCTCCACAAACCCTGATAATCTGCCAGTTTAAAAAAACGACCATGATTATTGAGTCTCATTGGAGAAGGATCATGCACGACCGTTTTCACCAGTTTAATTGTCCTAGAATAGATCTAGTTAGCCGGATCTTGACATCACGCGTTGTACCTCAAGCACTGGAGCGTATGAAAGCAATCTTAAACAACGATCATAGAACGGCTGCCGCTTCCTAAAGGAAATCGTTCAAGCGAGAATGAAAGCGCCTACAAAGCTACCAAGTAGAGCCTCAAAGTCTAACGAAGTACTATAAAAATCCAGCTAAGTGGATATGCGCTTGTGAAACATTCCTACTGAGTCGCTTCTTTGTAAACATATTTTAAGCTGCCTGAGAAGGTGACAGATGCTGTAAAGTTTTTTTCGGGTGTTTGTCGCCAGAGATTTTGCCCATTCTGGGTAGATGAGCAGCTCGTCCTTAGCCCTCAATACTTGTCATTACTAACCATGGTGTCTAAGGATACCAAAAATGAATCTGAGACTAGCTCTGATAAGGGGGACAAGAACTCGAATGTATTCAGGAAGAAGAAGAAGAATTGGAGGATTCTGATAATGAGATCAAGTTGGACCTTGATTCTTTTATATTACCGCTTAATTCTTTTATGAAACTAGTTCATGAACAGAAAGAAATTGGTAATACCAAATTTCTTGAAAAATTTGCTGAAAGTAATATCGTATAGTGTTTGAAGAGCACTATGGATTTGTGGTCGAAGATCTTTTAACAAGATAGATTCACAAATTTGCGATATCTGACAATAATGGTTCTGATATAAAGTGGCAGCTGTCTGATAAATATCTTATGATTGCACATGAGCAGCGAGAGAGTTGTTTACTTCTATCAATTGTAATAAAAAGAAAGTCCCGAAAGCTTATCAGATTTCTTGCTATAGCTACAACTATTTGGATTAGGAAATAGTCGCATGGGACCTAAAATTGCTTTTATGCAGAGTATTCGAATACCAAATGAAGTTTTTAGTCTATCGGACTATCATAATCAGGTAGGAATTGTGACTATATCAATAGATCTAATGACCTTTACACTTCAGCCATACATATGGGATGTAGGAGGTGCCGTCACAAAATTTCAGGAATTCAAGATCAAAAAGAGATATTTTGAGGATCAGGTTAACAATTTCTTCCATGTTATGAATAAAGGTAAGTAAATTTAATATCAAGTAATGGACCCATGAGTGGAATATACTTTTTTCTGCCATTGAAGCCTGTATCAAATCTTTTGCAAAGCTAGTTGTTCATATTGAATTGAAAATATGTTATATACTTATGTATTATTAGATGTTTTTGTTATCGTTTATCACACTCGGATGAGGTGTAGCCTATACTTCTATAAGTATGATAATTTGGTGACGGGGAGATTCTGAAATAGGTTTCTGTTCAAAATGCACTGATTCGTCGCCCTATTATCATGTGGTCTATAACTTTTTTTACTTTACTTTGATGTGGCTTAGATACCAAAACTGACAGTAGTTCATATAGGAATACTATAAACATTACACTTTTCCACGGAATTCAGCAGTGGAAAAGACGTAGCACTATGCCAAAGACATGGATTACAAATAAGCATCCTACATCTATGTACTGTAGGTAGTATTTTTCTCAAGTTTTAGCGTTCATCCTTCTTCACAACTTAGCTTCAAACAGCTTCAACGCCTGGCAATAGCCACTGTGTGAAATGTCTCGGCGGGCGACAGTTTGTAAGTTGGCGACGTGGATCTTTAAAAATGATTGCATTTTGCAAATAATCTCAATTGATGATATAATATTATGGGTATAGTATTTTCATAGAGAAATTGAGTATACTATGATTGAGAATGAATAAATGCGTTAAGAGAATTTCAAAATTAATTTTAATTGACCAGTTTTAAATATAAATCTTTGTCACGGTTTTATGGTTTAGCTTAAGTAATCCTCACATGACCAATTTTTTTCGAATGCACATGCAGAGACGTTGTTCGACGTTTGCGTACCAAACTACTAATATCTCATTCATGGTAGGCATACTTGAAGTATCTTACATCACTTCACAATCAAAACCCTCGATTGCAAGCCTGTCCATCTCTAGACTTAGCAGCTTGAACTGGCAATCAATTTTAGACTAACTCATAGATTGTCCTGCTCACATGAGATAAAAGCCCATTAGGATGAGAGACAAGAGCTGGAAAAGCATATGATCCATTCACACTAGTGGGTCGACCAAATTTTTCGTCCAGAAGTCTATCTTGCCTCTTGGACTTAACAAGAATCTTATTGCCTCCCGAAACAACCTACCTACCTATAAAAACCATCCAGAACTTTTGTAACTACTTCACAGTCCCACATGCAAAGCTTTTAAGCTGCAAGATTATTTCAGTTAGGAACGAATGCTTATTGCACCATTACAAAACAGATGTCAAGGTCGACAGATAATGGGTTCTGCTGGCTAACCACTAAGTGTGACAACTGCTACGATAGCTTTTGGATGGTTTTCACAAAGAATCCTATCGGGCTTTGAATATTAACTGGACAACTGGCGAATCATACCGATAGCCCCCTAAAGTAACATCTGTTGCCCCCTGCGTTGCCCCTTTTAGAGGATCTTTTCCCTGCCTAACCCAAAAAACTATGAAGAAAATATTATTTTTACTTCGATTTCAATGGGACCCTGATAAAATTTTAAATTTTAAATCTTATTTATGTTACCTAGTCAACAGACTAACTATCCAATATTTTGAGTGGAGAACTTATGACCATAATGAAACTCCTACCTAACTCAACAGATTCACGTAATACAGTATCTGACAAAAGAATTAAGTCTGTGTTAGATTTTCATCAAATCAATATCCTAGAACTATGTCAAACATTCAATCTCCATCACTGCCCGCTAAAGCTTAATATTAGTCATTCGAAGCCTTATTTTCATCGCATGTCAAACAGGCCGGGTATGCACTTATCAAGCAAAAAGTTGATAGACGTAATGGCCAGATTATACGTCCCATTGCTTGCGAATTCTCAGGAAAGTCTGAATAAAATGTAGACAATAATACTTCTCGACAACGCAAACGAAATACTCATAAAATTGGTATTTTTCTTTTCAAACTTCTCATACAAACTAACATTTTAATCAGGATGTATGGTTTACTTAAAGTAAGAGAGGTTGTCGGTGTCCGGTAGACTCTGTGTCATAGACATCCTGAATTTTGGTACAAAATCACGAAGCAAGTAGCAGCCCCTCCTTTATTAAACATTTTCGCCTAGACTTAGATAGTAAAAGCCATATTCGTGAGTTACTTTCAACTGGAGTCCAGCCAAAACAGATAGGTTTAATTCTCAGAGAAGAGGACCCCACTGTATTCGTTTTTCATAGGGATATAGGGCATTAGGGCTGAGGCTATACGGGAAGAAAGACGGGGCCAATCAAGTTATGCATTAATCATTAATATGGAGCAAGAACGTACAAATGGTCAAACTTTTTCCGGTATCTACTAGATACCTCGCAACAAACATTAATGATTTTTTTACCGCTTGTGGAGCTGTCAAATATGCAATGTTTCATTTTGAAATCTTGCTTATAGATTGTACCTAAAAGACCAATATTTTTGGCATGCCGCTTCTCCATTTTATGGGGGTGGACCATCATGGCTATTTCTTAACTATCACTCTCTGCTTTTTGGATCGAGGGATCCAATCAAATTATGACCAGGCTTTAGAGTGGCTTATCTAGGTCGTCTACACCCGTGATGGCGTTACGTTGTGGCATCAGTCATAGTAATTGACTGTGAAGTAGCATTAACAAATGCCATTGATCAAAAATATTCTTTCACCCACTCGAAAAGAATCCTTTGTCGATGACATATGATAAAAAACGTTATTGCCAAATTTAAACCCGCGTTCGAGACAGAAGATTGATGGGAAGAATTCAACAGGGCTGTAAACTACATTATCGACTCCAAAAAAATTAGTGAATTCGGAGATACAATTCGGAAATCGAAAAATCAATTTAACTTTAATGACGGTACGTTTGCGTCATATCGATTTCGATATATATTAACGACACAGAAGATACTACCAATCAAAACTCTGAAAATCAAGCGGTATCTCATGTGTTAGGGCAATGGTTTGTACGGCAAAAAAAATTTGTTGTTACAGCATGGATTGATCAATACTTCTGCGGTAATACTACGACCTCCCGTATCGAAGGTGGCCACCAGTGACTGAAGGATTGGATAACTGGATTTCGAAAGATCTTCAGTCCGCTATAAATGCTTTTCGTCTTGCCATTACTTCTCAATTAAATGAAATAGACCTTGATCAGCTTCAAGTTAAGCATGAGCTTATTAGGACTTACTAGTCCTAAGTTTGGTCACTGTATTTGTTTAGGATGTAAGTCCTAAAGAAATAGAGCTGTTGGAAGGAGAACTAAAGATAATTGATTTTAAGTACTAGGTCATAAGAAGAATAAGGTATAAAGGTAATTTCTAAATTCAATAACCAAAGTTT
>PEDP01001417.1:0-11305 GCA_002918395.1 Erysiphe pulchra
TGTTAGCTCCTCTCTCCATGGAATTCGGTCCTCCCCTGGTAAGGTACAGGGAGGAAGTCATCGGAGCTTTCAAATCTTGCTAATAGACAGTCCCGTAAAATAGTTGCTCGTTCGGCTTGATCTGAAATGATTCTTTCTTCATGTATGAGAGGGGGGGTATTTTTGATTGGCTAGGGGAGGCCCAATGCATAAGTTTAAAAACATCCGAAGAAGAGTTCATCGCTTCCACCTGTCTTTTCCAATACTCTCTTTTCGAAGAAGATACGACGGCACGGTAAGATTTCGCGCGTATTTTTCGCTCGGCCTCTGATGTAGCTTCTTGGTAGTTGAGACGAGCAAATTTGCATTCAGGTGTCCACCATATCGCAGATTTACCACGGCCTCGATTGATAGGTGTGCCGGTTGCCTGTATCGCCTCCTTTAACACTTTACAAAGATCACACGCAGACATTTCTATCTTTTCGATAGAGTCCAGAGTAGAAAGGGGAGGGAGCCATTGAGCCACAACTTGAGCGAATTTAGGTAGTTTATCTTTTGTTACCCGAATCTGGCCTTTACTCTTAGAAGGAATCCAATTGCGGCAAGGTACTGAGCCACATATCGGGAGGTGGTCGCTAGTCATACATTCGTCGCGTGCCACCCAAGCATTGGTCCCGCCAATATTCGTCCAAGCTAAGTCTAGGGTATTTCCAGCTCTATGAGTAGGCTCACCGATGATAAGACAGGACAAGTTATGCCTCTCAGCCCAACTTTCAATCTCCTCTCCTTGACCGTACGAGTGAGTAGTCCCAGGTTGCCAGGCCCAGTGAACAGAATTAAAGTCCCCAGCTATGACTGACCAAGGAGGTGGAGTCCAATTTAGTAGAGCCAGTACTGCTGAAGGGTTGTGTGGAGCTTTATAAACATTTAAAAATGTAATACCGTTGATATTTACCAAGCAATAATCACCGGTCGGCTGTGAAAGAAAAGTTTGTTTCGCATTGACCTGTAAATTGTCCTTCCGTGTGTAAGTGACGGCTCGAGGACGTGCATCATCTTTGGCAAAAGGTACATGACAGTCAAAGAAAGGATGAGACTTTGTCCTTTCTGACCACCAAGGTTCTTGAATTAGCAGGACATCAAGATGGAGCTCACAGGCTCTCGATAACGCGATGTCTTGCGTTGTGCCCCCTCTTCCTACATTGATTGATATAAATTTAAGAGCATGTAGGGGGGGCTGACGGCCCTGAGGGACGCCCTTCATAAGCGCATTGCATCGACTGTTGAGTCCTCGACAGTTGATGCTTGTGTTTCGCTAGAATTACTATCCGTGTTTTGACTGCTATCTACATCTAGTATGCTTTCTTCGGCGGTAATGGCCTTCCACTCAGCTTCTTTTACTCGAGCAACTGTTGTAGGATCAATTGATGTTTTAAAGAAACAGAGCAAGTCCAGAATATATTCAGTTTATTCTAATAAATCTAGAGAATTAAGTTACAGCTAAAGTTCTAATTTATGTACAATGAATACGATATTCTATGGTCTTCCTTAAATTTCCAGATAGGCAATCTATGTTGATTAGTTCTATCATATTCCATATGCTTCAAACTATTTTGGCACCGTCAAAATGATCGTCAGGGGTTCAACCCGTAACAGCAACCGCTTGAAACTCTCGCTCTCCTGCTTGTCTGTATGATTTGAGTTGTTCCCTTGTGGGTATTCCTGAACGAGTCGGGCGAGCGAGACAGCGACGACTATCTGAACGATGCGGTCCCCCACAATTTCTGCATTTCGTAGCTGCCATACATATGTCCTCTGTATGCATAGTCGAACCGCGGTTTCCACAAGATGGTGCTCTTGAGAAATTTTTTGAAGGGTGATGACCATTGCATCGTTTGCAGAATTCCAGGGGCTTTTTCTTTTTGTGTATCATTACTAGGCCAGATTCGTCAAACACTCTGAAGCCAGGACTAGGAGCTTTTGCAAAGAGAGCCATCCACGTTCTATGTGGAGCAGCGGGGTTGTTATGGCCATATAATTTTAGAAAAGAAGGTCTTACTGAGGACACTCTCTCGATTTCGTCTGCTAGCATAATTTTATTTACTTCTATTTTGCCTTGCAAAGTACGAATATATGTTGGAACTGTCGGCACGATCACTGATACCCAGTTCGTAGCGGGTTCTAATTTTGCGCCGGACATAAAGAGACCATGTTGCGCTTCCAGAATTTTTTCCCGTGCATCGTTGCTACACGGACTAAAAATCCTGTATTGACGGGCTTAATCCTACCAATTGACGCGGGTGAGATTGCTAGTTTCTTGACGACAATTTCACGAATACCAGCAGGGGATAGGTTCCGCCACTCATGCTCCTGCGGGAGACGGAGGAAGATTCTTTTATCTGCGTTGTCAGGTGGTGTCGATTTACCCTCAAGAGCTTGTCGACGAGATGAGTTACTCGAAGCTCTGGGCTCGTTCAAGCGTTCTACATGATTAGCTTTTTTAGCTTGAGTTGATTTTGTAATGTTAGCTTTTGTCACACGAGCTTTCTTTTGACCATTTCGTGTTACTGTTGCCCAGCTTGATTGTGTTGTGGTATTTTCTCTAGGCTGAGTTACATGAATAGGATCATGGATTACCGTCGATTTCGGAATCGTAATAGGAGCTGCCACTACTATTGGCTTATTAGGTAATATAGTTTGACGCAGATAAACCTGGAAAGCAGCAGCTTCTTCTCTTGAAATTTCGTCCTTAAGATCGGCAAGCGTACTGTCAATATTACTGATAACACTTGTGCAAATTAAAATACGAGCATGCCAAGCACGTTCGCGACGCTGCCGGATGGCAACAATTTCTGCCAGTTCTTGTGGTATGAATTTGGACACATCACTCATTTCTTCTCCAACATCATTATGGGATATGTCTGGTAATATGCGTTTGGAGGGTGGAACAGGTTCACGAATCTGTCTATTGGCCACAGATGTATTCAGTGGAGTTGAGGTTGATGGAGGGTGTGGTGGTTGAGATGAATTGAAAGGGTCTGGGGGATGGGTTAACTGGGGAATCGGGGAAATTGGGGGAAGTATAGGCTTGAATCCATCGTGCGCCGTCGCCTTGTAATATGTTGCTGGCGTTGTTTGTGAGTTTTATTGATGGTTGTGTTTATTTTTTGGTATAGTGTTTGCTGACGAATAAATCCTTACGTGAAACAATCGACAAGTAGTTTGTTGTGCAATATTTTTTTTTCCTTGCGCAAAGTTGCGAAAAAAAAAAAAAGACCAAAATTTAAAGTCTGAGCCTACTTAATAATAACTTGATATTACAATGACTTATGGCTTAGCTTTTTTAGATAGAACGATAGATCTCGATATTTTATGTTCACATCAGTTTTGGAGTAGTATGTTTGATGGCGTTGAAAAATATAGGAAAAAAGAATGATTATTCAACTCATAAATCTACTTATTTGTCATCCCAAATATTTAATGTCTTTTGTCTGATAATAATAAATATTTGAAGTTTAAAATAATTTTAAATTAGTTGTTATCCGAGTAAAATATATACATAGGTCGGTTCCCTTAAATACATTCCTTATCCTTTTTTACCCATCACTTCCTTACATGATTTTTTTAAGAGGGTAAGCCCTAGTCTCCAATTTTTACAAAGAACCATCCAAGAAAATATCTCACATACCTTCCAATATATTTGATTCGAAATTTTCTTCCAATAAATAAAAATTTTTGCCTCCTTCCTTCTCCCGTAAAATACTGAAAGCGCCAAGTCTGCCATACAAATAATAACCAAAATATCATAAAAACATAAAAACATAAAAACTTTTACAAAGATTAAAAAATGGTAGCCCGTTAGTCCTTTTTTTATATAAGCCTTCTTTCACACTCGACCCCTACCATGCAAAAATGTATTATTGAAACTAAAACTGAAAATTAGGATTGGGATTCCATACGTTCTACAATCTCCAATACTCGGCTTTTTCGAGAGCTTGAACCAGATTTTGAAGTAGAAGATGCTACTGAGATGCGAGTTCTATCGTCTCTTTTAGTATGATCTTCGATTTTTAAGGAAAGATCACCGTCTTCAGACTGAAAATTGGCAGAGTTGTCGACGTGTGATTGAAATATGTCATCAGTATCAATGGCCTTTTGCTTTCCCTTATCTTTAGTAGAAAATGATTTGTCCTCTAGCCTATAACTATCTAGAAAAGATCCAGAGACGATTCCAAGGTCCTCTGATTCCTCTGTAGGAGTAACACCTCTAATACTTGGCTTTAAAATTGTTTTCTTCACATCAGAGTTTCCACTGTCAGTACTTTGAGCAATACTAATATCGCCTACGTTTTTGTCATCAGATGTAACTACGCGAAGTTTCTGCTTTGGTACTGTAAACGTGACTTGAACGAGCCGATTTTCTACTGCCCGTTCTATATTCCAATCATCGTCACGTTCAGAACTCTGGCAGGCTGGATGAGAATTCACACTATCGGATGAACCTGAGCTAGAAGCAATCGCAAACTGATCCATTTTTTCCTGAGAATCAGATTTTCCTTGTTTGCGATACGACAATTCGCCACTAGCACTAACAGTGCGACGAGTTTCACCTAGAGAATATCTGTTTAAGGGAAGACCAGAAGCACCAGCTTCAGCGTCATGGTAGCTAAAATCAGATGGAGATAACCGGAAAGTAAAATCTTCTGATGGAGAAACAAATACCTTCTTTAAGCTTCCCAACCAGGAAGTGTGACTCTTTCTAAGAGATTGAGGTTTAGACTTTGAAGGGCTTCCCGATGTATAAGCTTCTAGCTGCTCACTTGAGGAGGACATATTTCTATTTGAATTTCCATCTATTTCTTGTGGAAGTAATTGCTCGCCTTCACTTGATGTACTATGTACAGAGGTTTGAGCTGACCTGAAGCTTTTTCCAGTTCGACTACTATGAGCACTTCCCGATAATACATTTTGTGTACTAGGTATAGACTGCATTATCCCATCAAGGATGGTGTTAGGTTCTATGTCTCCAGTCGCTTGTTTTGAGCTCGAAGAATATGTATTTGTACCAAAAGGATTCATACCTACAACAAAGCTTCGTAAGGAATTCGATCGTGAATTTGATGAGGCAGCTATTCCGGCAAATTTCCCTGAAGCAGCTTGACTCTTTTCGGTGTGCTCGCTGAAATTACTTATCGAGCTACCATCCTCTTCTGCAGTGAGAGACTCAGGTGTACTTGCAGTTACCACAGTAGCTTTTCGACTCGGGGATGTACGTTTAATAGTCGAATGTGACTTAACTCGTGGGTTCATCAACATATCACCCTCAGCCCACTCAGATACCCAATCTTTGATATCTTGTTCTCTAGCTGCAAGGTCTGATTCGGGGGTTTGAGTATTTCGTACTATAGAGTGCTGAATATTGGGATCTTTAAACGGGTCCGAGTTTCGTTTCACGACCTGTCTATTGTGGGTGGAATCTAGGAATCCGGGAGCTACGCCTAAGTCCCCAGTATTATCATCGATTTCGTCGTTCTCGTCAGCTTCATATATAGGATGAATAGCACCTGCGGTTCCACGACTAGTTACTAGGTTATTTTTATCAAGATTTGAAGATTGATATGCACCTCTTAATCGCGCATAGGATAACCTTTGAGCCGCTTGTTTATGCTGTGGAATTATATACATCGATTCATCTAAACTATTAGCTCTTAAGTCCGTGTATTCATATTGTGAGGTAGTTCCATGAGTATCAACGTTATAATCTTCATGTTCATAATCTTCAAGCCCACGGTTCCATCCAATATTTGTGTAAGGGAAAACACCACTTTGTGAGGACCTCATTTCTGGAATAGGATCTTGAATAGAATTAGTAGCTACTGCGCTTAGGTCTTTATTATTGCTATCGATTTGGTCTCTATTTTTTTGATGACGTCTTAGCCCCACACAGAGTAGAACAGATCCAACTACAACTGCAAGACAAATTCCGACAGCAATTCGAATTCCGAGGCTTGATGTACCCTGGTGGGCGCTTTTCTGCGGAAAATACTCAGGGCTAGTATAGCTTGTGATCCATGTAAGACTTGTCACATTAAAAAACATCATTTTGAGAATTCCAGAATCAGTGTCTCTTTTTTTCATGTTCAAAGAAATTTCAAAACCACCAGAAATCATCATAACATTACCAGGAAGCATTGTTGCTCCATGACCATATACACCAGCTCCTGACGGCTGACCGGCAGGAACTGACCATTCCCAATTTCCTGAACCTCCATATCCAGTTCCAAGGTTAAGGACAATGAGCTGTGGTACAGCAGCTTGGGTAATGTCGCCAACCCATCCTCCAAAGATAATTAATTTAGAGCCATCCTCATTCAAAACAGCCGTATGGCCTGAACGACTATCAAGCGGCCTTAAACCATTGTTTTCTGTTACTTGATTATTAAGTTTACCCGTGGATGGCAAATCGACTTTCACAAAGCTCCAAGCTTCCTCAGGTAGGCTCCATATAGCAACTTGACCCATACTTATAAATGCGTCTTGCGTATGTCCACCAATCATGACGAAGCTTTGTTGTTGTGTCTTGAAATTCGAAGTATTAGAATATGAAGGTATTAAGCCCGTGAAAGAGAACCCAGCTTCTGCGACAGGTGAATTTCGACTAGTCATGATTTCAACAGTATAGTTTAAGTCAGAGGTAGGGGTGAGGCGAAGCATATGGTTTGAATAGCGAGCGGCGGACTGCCATGATACTAAAGTTGCGTTGGTTTTAGGACATAAACCCCCAAATGTATAGATGTTAGTCTGACTTGAGTCTTCATCGACCAGAGTTGAAAAGGTAATAGCTCTTGTGAGAAAATAAGCTCCAGGAAGAGAAGTTGATGTCATATCAGCAGCAGCACGTATTGAGACTTGTATCCAATTTCCAGTAGTCTTAGAGTCTGGATCCGAAAATTGATACCTCCATAATGCTGAGGTGTTAGGCGTTTCACATTTACCAGTGTAAATTGATATATCTCCTCTTTCTGATATCGATGGTATGAGAGCTGTGTTATCTTCATTTGAAAACGGTAGGTCTTGTGAAATAATAGTAAAAGATACATTTGAAATTGATAGTGTTGATGATATATCGATAGAAACCAACTGATAATTATTCGGGCCTGGAATTTGTTGAAAAATATATACGAAATTCTTGGTTTTCGGGTCGCGAAGTATCGTAGTTGGGTTGTAAGGTAAGACTTGTGATATAGCTAGGGGTAACAGGCCCATTGCCCAGAGGACGCAACTGTGAAGTAGCTTCATGATATTTAAGGGTACGGATGTTGAGCCGAAATTATAATAATGATCTTAGAAGGATTGAATCTATTTGCGGCAGCACTACACCATCGCCGAACGACTTTTTTGTGATATTTATGAGAATCTTTGAAGGGGGAGGTATACTCAGCTCACACTGCACCTCGAAATGGGTCACAACGCGCCCTAAATGGAATTTGAAGCTTTCTCTCGCTCGTTTGTGATGAAATATCTTCTAGATGTTCATGAAATAGAAAATCTAAAACCACAATTGAGGTAGCTACCCCTGCCTATCTGGCGAATCAGATGGGTTAAAGCACCCAGCTCCAAAATCTTGGCTGCATTCGTTTGTTGACGGGACAAAGCGTGCCGTTGCTATAGTAACAAGAATCCCACGGACGATCATCCCACGGGAACGCTTGAGGCAGCTCTCACATCAAATAGGTGAGTGAGCGATGAGTGAAAAATTGTATGAGTATGTGGCTCTTCCTTGCTAAATCGTAACTAACTTGCTGGACATTTAAATTTAAAAGCTGACATTTGACGTGAAGTTTGTAACTTTCATTCAGTTTTTTCTGACACAACTTTAAGCTTTTCTCTTCCTCTTACTGAACTTTTCCTATTCAGTCAGTGAACTTTTGATCGGTATCTCCCATTATACTTCTCACAACTTTTCTTTCTTAAATCAGTGTATTGTCTGCGGCGAGATTGCTTGCTTGGGTGATTCGGCATTTTTTTCCTACAAGTGAAAAAAGAAAATATGAATTATTTTGATTTGTTCTATTCTTTCTGCACGGGTTCTAGCGACCTACCTTGGCGTAAACCTGTTTGTCCCCTCAACTACAGAAGTCCGATATTGAAACCTCCACATAGACATCTCCTTTGTTTTTATGTATTTTTGTTTTTTCGACAAACTAAGACGCGCAGCCTTGGCAGAATTTCGGGTGGATGAATGGTTAGAGTCAATAACAACTGAGTGTAAAATGCGGATGTATACTCGGAGTGTATCGCAACTACTGCGTGTAGTATGTGAAGATTCTTTGTGACTTGCATAATAAGAAAAAGAGGCAGTGAGAAAGAACAAACAGATTTAGTAGATGAGATAGGTTTTTAATTGTTATGAGTTACACTTACTCAGTGCCAGCAGCAGGAAGAGCAAGCAAAGCAAAACAGTCATTTTTGTTCGTTCGAGCGAGGAGAAATGCCGGTCGGAACACAACTTGGTCTCTCCTTTGTAGTTTTATTTTTGGTTCTTTACCTCCTGGAAAGAATTGTCCCGACTCCTCTCAGGTGTGAAAGCTATGCCACCGCTTGACGCCAACACATTTTGAGCCTTGTATTAATGGTAAGAGCATCGTCTGTTCTAAAATAGGTTCGAACCAATCAGCCACCGCAATCATCCGTTGAGAAGAATGCGTCGCGTTCTCAAATGCATTATTTTATCTATATTCATTTCCCAATGGCAAATGGCTTTGCTGTATACAATAAAACTCACAGCCGTATGCTATTATAGGGTGTGGAGAAATGAAAGCTCAACTCCACTATAAAGCACTACCCGGCGCAAAACCTAAGGCATTCTTTTGTTGCTTATCCCTTCCTGAATTTCGGTTATTTGTTCGGCTGGTCATAGCTCCATGGCAAGATACTATTTGCGCCTTCTATCTTCCATGCAAAATTCAATCCTTGGTCTCAGACCCTGCATCCGGAATATCATTAATCCAAATATTAAACGAAACCCAACAGTTGTCATTTGGATTTGAATTTAATTACAAAAATTTTAAAGTTCGTTAACCATGAATTCAAATTTTTAATTAAGGCCAAACTAATTATCCAACCCCTAGGCATTATTCATTTAACCCCCTGAAAAAGTGGAATTTTAGTGTAGATCTCTAACTGGTATAAGTTAGCGAAATGTCAGATGATCTTTAACCGAATAATTTCTTAAAAAATGGGTTCAGCTTCGACCTAAGTCATCTGCATCTGGATTGATACTTTCATTCTCACATGGAGTATATTCCTGAACACGAATCATCCTGGATTTGACAATACCTAACAGATTTTTGAAGAAGATATTAATATTATTCATTTAATTACACTTTTATGCTGTCTATTATAAGTTTTATCCATCACTTGTTATCTTCACTGTTATACAATAAGCAGATTAGCTTACGATATCGTGCTGCTTAACCAATAATTTGACACTTATCTTGTAAAAGATAGGAAACTGTTGGAAGAAACGTGAGTAGCTCTTGTTAAAGCCTCGTAAGTAACATATCATGGATCCTATTCCAGAACGATGTAAAACGACGCTTATATAACAACTTGAGCTTCGGCTTTCTCGCATGCTTAAATTAGAGCAGTAAACACGCTAGCAATACGAGCTTAATGGGCTGAAAACCGAAAAGTAGAAGTACTTATTGTCTACAATTGTAATTTGCCATCCTAGTCCCCTAACTGGAACATTTTCTTTTACTTTCGTTGTCCTCCTATTCGGCCCTAACTGTTTAGCTCTTAGCCAAACAATGTCTAAGGGGCTTCTTCTGCTTCAGTACTCTCGTAGGCTCTAATTGAGGCTGCAACTAAAGCAGCAATACAAGCTTCTTTTTCAGTAAGCTAATGAGTAGTGGCTGAAAGTGTAGGTTCTCTGCCTGTTCCTCTATCGAGAGCTATATCCTTACCCTTACGTCGTTCTCTTGTACTACCCTGATCGTTAATTTTTTTGACCATGTGATCTGCGGGTATTTGTAGAAATATCTTCAAGAACTTTATTTTGCTTCTTCCTAGGCCTGACAGTTACAAGTTACATTTGATACATCTTTCCTAACATTTTCAGTTAGTAGCTCGTCTATTACTAATGATAATTTTTAGTTAACTTGCTGCCTAGATGATGAAGAACTACCAGTGAAGTTTGCAACAGGAGCAAGGCTGCTTTCCCAGATATCATTAGAGCCATCCATTGATGTTTCTCTAACTCGTAGAATTTGAGCATGAAGTACCCAAAAAGAAAGATTTCGAGTAATTGAGCTTAATGGCTGATTATTTTTTTTGTCGTCCCCTTTTGACTGAAAGAACTAGAGGTTTGAAGAAACAGTTTCCTGAACCTGATGTCTCAATATAGGTCAATGGTGTGTCAATTCGGTTAAACCACCATTGCTGGTCGATCTCATTAATCGAGATGTAAAACTCTTTTTGCTGAAGGCGAGGTTTTAAATCATGCTTACACGGAGGGCCCATACAAGACCTAAATAGTCTTGAGCATGGAAAATTTTCGTCGTAATCATTTTATTGAGCGAGTTCTATTTGGCTCTGAATGTTGGTAAGCGCAGTGTGAGTTACCAAATTAATCACCCGAGAAAAGAGCTCTTTTCGGACCAGATAGCCGGTAGGGCACTCTCTGTTTGGCTGTAGCTAAAGCTTCAAAAAGCTTCTCGTACTTATTCTTAATGCAAAGGTTAATTGCTTCAAAAATGTCCAAAAGGTGCCTAGTAGATACTTGAAGGTATCTCTTGAGTGTCACGTGTCACGGGACTAATATCCCTGTTCCACATAGCGCCTCGCTTCGAGTATTAAATAGTTCGATATATTCTACTAGATAGCACCCAAACGGCTAAGAACGCCCTGGACACACTTTACTAAGAAAAATCAGCTTATGGAGATTTTAAAGCTGATTTCAATCACTATGCTGAAAGAGCAAATTATGATAACCGAACTAAAGTCGACCTCCTTCGAAAACGACTAAATAAGAAAATAACAAGTGTAATAGATAACCAGGTGAATCTTCCTAATGCTGATGACTATGCTGGATGGAGTGAAATGATTAATTCTATTGCTCGAAACCTGCAACAACAAGAGCATATCGCAAAATTAGTCGAATCACATCTTCTTCAAGACCTACTGCATAATGATGGAAATACTGATTCCACATTCACCATTTCCCGTGAAATTGCTCTAATTGATGTTATTCACAATGCTTACAAAGAAAATGAAACTGCTCAGAAAATGGTTAATTCAATACAAGACCCATTAAAACGTCGAT
>PEDP01001418.1:0-11303 GCA_002918395.1 Erysiphe pulchra
TTTAACAGACGCAGCATATGGACTGAGTAACAACCTGATAACTCCCTATAAAAGTCCCGCTACAAATCTTCAGGATAACGTGGATTTCAACACGTTTCTAGTCCAATCACGTGTTCTTAATGAGCACACGATTGGTATTTTGAAGAATAGATGGGCATCACTGAAAGAATTGCGGATTGCAATCAACAGTCGCGAAGATGCGAAACATACCGTGGGGTGGATATCAGCTTGTTGTATCCTCCACAAAACGTTAGCGGATCTTGGTAAGTAACTTTTCAACAAGACGAACGTTGCTGATCTATTCCACAGGAGACAGCTGGAGAGATTGGAACCCAAATACTGGGAGTAATGACTCAAATATGGATTTTTCCGTGTGTGCAAGCGCTTTAGATTTCCGAGAAAGAATAAAAGAAAATGTTTTGCGAATCAATTCACGAAGGTGATCACAATTTATTTTTAGAAATTAGAAACAAAACAATTAAAACTCCTAACCCTATGTTCAGAGATCAGATACACGCTATTTTCAGATGTTATATGTACATAGAATAACATGTTACAACCCGTTGTTGTGTTGTTATATCGGGTTATCCGTCGGGACGTCGCAGTTGAACTAAAACTCATTTCTAATTATATTCAGTTAACAGTCGGAGACTATTAGCTGGGTCAAACTGGAGTAAGTAATGAAGTTAATAGGATCTGATGTGAGGAAGTCGAATATTAGAGTATAGATAAATACTCCATATCCTGTAACTTAGATCGCTAGCTTTATTAAATCTTTATTTTCCAAATTCTTGCTTGTTGTGCATACCAAACATCGTAGTTCGTAACAAAATGAAACTAAATTAATCAGTAGATTGAAAATAATACAGTGAAATCATGATATATATACATTGTCAGCTACCAATGAGTGCCTAAGGGAATGATTACAAATCATACATAGAATTCAGGTGGAATATGCACTATTGACGAATTAGATTTTTAAACTAACACCTATAAAATTATAGATACCTCTTAACCTTCTGTTGGTATGACGATCACATACAAATTAATTAAGGTGCAAAATTTAAGCGAAAGTGACCGGCAGGCAGTAAATCGGACTCGCGATGCTTCTACCTAGTCAAAAAATGAGTTTAGTGTTGGGAATTTGTGGGGTTGGAGTCGTAGAATCAAGACTCGCTTCCGTAACTGATTATTTCAAAATAGAGTTAAGTTGAACGACACTTTAGAAAATCCCGTAATTTTGGGACCTAATATTAAGCACGGGCCATATTTAGTAATTGTCAATCCCGGACGGATTAAAAATGGGTCAAAACTATTGATATTGCCCGGAGTTATGTTTATCCGTGTATAGATTTTCTAATCTACATTCTTTCCATCCATGAAATAATGACCCATTCAGAATGCTCAATGTATTTACGAGATGTAGATTGTATCGTCAGAATCTACTTTCCCCACACCGAAGTGGTCTACGAGTATGTGTAAATTCTAAACCATGTACACTGTGGGAGGGTTTTGAAATACGACGAATCGACCAGAAACATTCCCTCCATTACAAAAGCTCGCTAAATTACTTTTTTAAATTTATCTCGACGCCAAAATATAAGAGTCAGTCATTCTCAACTTGTAAAATATTATGTGATGACTTGCAGCCCAGCATTGATGGGGAAGAATCTTCGTTTGGTGAATTAGAAAGATATGCAAAAATAGAATCACTAGTGAGACAGACGCGTCAAACGTTTAGAGACACACTTCCGAAGAACTATCTTTCCCAAGAGGAGTATACAGTCTATGAGCGGCTATTTGGCCCTCCATTAAGAGAGACGACTGTATTTGATATAGGGAGATGTGATGAAACAACTGTTGAAAAACCCCAAAGTGTTTTGCTACGAGAGAATGAAGATGGAGAACTTGAAGAGGTATCATATGAATCTCCTAGTGAATCTAGAAATGAGTCTTCAGTTCTTATGGCCCACACCGATGCAGGCCACGACGAAGAACTTGTGGATAAGGAAATTGTGAATGAAGAATTGGTGGACGAAGACCTACCGGTAGAGAGTGACAATATAGTTCGTTTTCAGCCTAAGAAGAATAATCTTCAGCTACAAATTGAACCCAGTACTGAGAGAGAGGCAAAGGCAATAATACAGCTTTATCGGGATCATATTAAATTGATTGCCGAAATGGAACAATCAAAGGAGATTGGAAAAGAAAAAATCATGTATATAGGAGAAGATAAATACGAAAGTAATGAAGAAGATCAAGAATTTTTGAGCGAAGAGGATGAACAGTCATCTGAAGATCTCTTCGCTTCATCTGATGCCAACCGTACACACCCACACACGATTGCTAGTCGATCTAGATCCAATCCAAGTACTTTATGTGTTCCAAATCAAAATTTTGTAGTCCCAGTAACTGAACTTTTAACAAGAACGAATCCTAGGCATCTCCAGCTAGCAGCTGAAAAAGCTTTTGGTGGAAAAGGCCTGCCATATTCTGTATCTATTCCTAGCTCAATGAAGCATTTGCCTCAGAAAGAAATTGGATTAAGTGCATCACAGCATAGAATGTCTGAAATTGAGGCTGATGCATATATTTCGGCTGTCATGCCGGGAGCATATGTATCAATTTTGAGCATTTTGATAGAAGTACGCAAACGACTTGGCCAAAGCTGGCTTCGTGATCTTCTCCTAAGTGGTAGTGGAGAGGGTCCTAGTGTCATTGATGCTGGCTCTGGCGGAGCTGGAATTATTGCATGGAGAAGAATAGTAGAAGCCGAATGGGAAATTATGAAAGATGAAGGGGTTGTAAAAGGTGATTCAATTCCTTTCGGTAAAAGTACCGTTATTACTGGCTCCGATAGTCTACGTCATAGAGCTTCAAAACTTCTCGATAACACAACCTTCTTACCGCGACTTCCTGACTACATTCATGCCACACAAAGTGATGGTAGTACTGATGGAGGTCCATCGAAGGGGCGAAAAATGTACAATATTGTTATAGCACCTTACATTTTACTTGCCGAAAAAGAAAGTTTTAAGCGCAAAAATATGATAAAAAACCTTTGGACACTTGTGAATCCAAAAGGTGGTATTCTCATAGTTGTCGAAAAAGGATTGCCTCGAGGCTTTGAAGCCGTTGCAGAGGCCCGATCCTTTGTACTTAAGACATATATTACTTCTACAGGCTTCGAATATAATGAAAATGACACAAATTCTCCCGAGGCTGAGAGAGAGAGCTCAAAGAAAAAGAAGAGGGAATGATCGTTGCACCATGTACAAATCATTTGTTATGTCCAATGTACTTAAATTCAGGTGTTAGTAGCGGACGTAAAGACTTTTGTCATTTTCCACAGAGATATATTAGACCTCCTTTTCTGCAAAAGCTTCTTGATGCTAAAGCCCGCAATCACGAGGATTTAAAGTTTAGCTACATCGTTTTTCGGCGGGGAATCGATGAAAGAAAAAATTTCAGTGATTTATTGTTGGGTGACACAGCAACTTCGCAATCATTTCAGGGATATGAATTTCATGACATTCCAGAATCTCACCAGAATGAAGATTATGTTAAAACTAATGTAAAATTTAATACTCTCTCACTGCCGCGTGTGATCCTATCACCACTAAAGCGTCATGGCCACGTTACTCTTGATCTTTGCACTCCGTCTGGTCAAATTGAACGATGGACCATCCCAAAAAGCTTTAGTAAAGTTGCATATCGCGATGCTCGAAAATCAAAATGGGGTGATCTATGGGCTTTGGGAGCAAAGACCCGAGTTTTTAAAAACTTGAAACTAGGTAATCCTATTGATGCAAAGTATCCGAAGTTCGAAAAGAATTTAAAGAACAAAGTGAATAAAATACGATATCGTTTTCGGCCAGGATGGCTTCAAGCGTTTTGAGAGGGCTGGTAAAGAATTTGTTGACAGAAATGAAAAAAGAACTAAAGGGGGAAGATTATCCAAGGGACCCAAACCTGTTGGAGTCGATGATTTTTAGTTCATTACAAACGTCATTCGAAAAAATGCATTTATTTGCTTTTCACAAGTTTAATAATAATCCAAAAATCTGCAAAATTGAAAAACACTAAATTATAGCCGAATCAATTATCTGAATATCTAGACATCTTGTAAATTATGGAAAACCCAAATTTCGGTGTTGTAGAGCGCAGTCATTTTGTATCTATGCTATTGTACAAAAACTAAGGAACATTAAACATTATTTCCACTTAGATTGCATCAAAATATTCACGCGTTTGAGACCCATTTAAGACACCAAAAAAATCAATCCGATTTTATGCATTCATATCGCGCCTTTAAAAATTAAGGTAAGTAAATATAAGAGAAAAATTAACAAGATTATTTAAGTACTGAATATAAATAAAGCAGCACGATATGACTTCTTAGAATCAAATAATTACTAATCAATCACCTATCACCTAATCCAGGCCGAGAATTATGAAATTAACTATATCCTGCTTCTGTAGATAGATAGACATGTCGTGTGTGATCTCGAGAAAGTAATCAACAATACATCTCTTTTCACATCATCTTGACCTAAATTAATACGGCTTCGTTAGACTTTTTCTGGGAATGTTCAATTCACCCCATTTCCATTCTTTTCACACTATATCGACATAAACATGAGGTAAATTGAACATTTCCAGAAAAGGTCCTGCTAAAACGTAATAATTTAGGTCAAGATTATGTGAAAAGAGATGTATTACTTTCTAGATCACAAGCGACACATCTATCTATCTACAGAAGCAAAGCTCGATTTAATTAGGGAAATCTTATTTGCTCACCTCAAGAAAATTATCTGTCCTGCCCCCCCCCCCACTTTGCACAATTCTGGGTCACTTGGATCTTTGATTGGTCTTTAAAATTTTCAGACCAATCAAGACTCTACAATTCTTACTACTAATCTCTAACTTCCTTCATAAATTCCACTCACAGAACATACCACCCCTACCCACTATTCTTAACTTGGTACCACCTTCATTATTCCGTTTTTGTTAAATGGGCTCAAATATCGTTGCCCGGGAGATCATTTGTTATTTGTTGATTATAAGTGTTGGTAAGTGTACATAAATGCGAGGATAGAGTTATCTGGATATGGGCACTTGATCTGAGAATCTGGATACAAAGGAATTTGCAAATGGTGGGGGTTGGAATTTTAGATATTTCATCAAATACCTCAGCCTTTTGTTTAGTAGTATGATGTACTAATTGCTTCTGGATGTCACCAAATGCTCGACATGACTCTAATACAATATCATAAGTGCCTTGATCAGTACGTCTAAGACCATTTCTTCCGCTCCTGAAAGAGTTTCATGAGCACTGTTATTATGTCTATCACTGACAAATATTGGTCCTAAAATTGCGACGCCAAGTCTATAGAAGTCAAAAAATGGCTCAGACTTCAACTGGGCAAATTCAGTGAGCACTTCGCTTGCAGATTTTGAGGACTCAACGTTAGC
Source organism: Erysiphe pulchra (assembly GCA_002918395.1). Classification (NCBI taxonomy): domain Eukaryota; kingdom Fungi; phylum Ascomycota; class Leotiomycetes; order Helotiales; family Erysiphaceae; genus Erysiphe; species Erysiphe pulchra. Next base: position 5,476 of record PEDP01001418.1, read on the forward strand.
TACCAAACAAAACTTATCCTTAAGAGACTGTTCTAAATAGGCAGGATCGCTACCTGTAGCCACTTCATAGTTATCCACAATTCTTCTAATGTGTGGGGTGCTATCCATCTACCTCGCAGCTTCTTCATCAGTTTCCCTAAATAGAGCTTCAACCCAAAGAGAAGGTGAAGCTGGGATCTTGAGGTCATGATTTCTGAACTCTGTTTTTGGATCCATCAGCCAGCGTCTAGCATTCTGACTTCCGTTTCTGTGAAATTTTTCTGTTTTAAATCTAGGTAAATAGTCTAAATACCCTGATTCCTGCGAATCTAGTAGCCCTTTACTCATATTTGTAACTTTTGAAGTTTCCCAAGTATTTGACAATAATTTAGAGCACAATTAACCTAATCTGACGTTCATTCCACTGGTCTTTTAGACTGGTTTAATTCACTCGTTTCGGATGATATCTCCTCTGATATTGACGAAGAACAGCTAGAGATTACTTTTGTTTCTCGGATTTCTTGAAACTATGGGAGGGTTGGCGGATATGTATAGCCAATCCTTACTTCCAAAGATGGAAAAAAAGGAGTTTTGAGATGTGTACCAAAAATAGAACTAGACCCTGGACTAGAGCACTTATTGAAAATGATGGTGCTCCGGAATAACTCCGTGTCTATCGTCTATCTATGTACAGAAGCACGCTATAATTATGCGACCTTTTCTCTTCCCTAAATTATTTGTTTGTGGAATTGATATTTAATACAAAAAAAAGTTTGCCTTAATTAATATGATGATTTTATGTACTAAATACGCAGTTTCTTGGGTCTGAGCTTATGTTATACATGTACACGGAAATTCGAATAAGAAATGAAAAAGATGCTCATTATTGAAAATAATAACCTATAGAGTGGATATAACGAGTATATTGTTACAGAGTGAGGGAGTAAAGATGTAAATTAATATGAATTAGTTCAGCTGTCATTAAAAACTAAAATTGCGGTACTTTGGTCATTATAGACCCTCCAGGGGTGGCCCGTGCGGACTGTTGTCAACAACTTTATTAATAAAGGGTATACACCCACCAATTAACCAACGTCTAAATAGAGCAAGCTTGCATTGTTATATTTATAGCACTCATTTATTTAAAGAAAATATTCGAATTACTTCCGCAGTCTTATCATAAAAAGTAAAAAATCATGTATATTTAAAGTTGTCGGAATATTCTTATTCCGCTATGCAAAGTAGGCAAAAGTTCAAAGCCGTGATTTATCCGACGCATTAGATAAGATGTAGTTTAGAAGTTTTAGAGATAAACACGAAAGAATAAAAACATTACGTTAATACCAAGTCGTTGACTGAAATTACTGTTGTGTTTCTCTAATTATTATGCTGCAATAATTTAGAAGATCTCTCTACTCTGTGTTGCAGAGTTTAGAGACCTAGCTAGCTGTTGGACAGTGACTAGGAAAAGAATAAACCAACTATACAGGTTTTACTGCATAGTCAGTTAATATAGATTATAAATGTACACCTAGTGAACCGACAAAAGTGATTTTCTATTACTTTTATTATTGTGATATATCTTCAGATAAGTGGTATGGAGTGGGCTGAAGAAAAAGTATAGTATCATAGATGTAGAAAAGTACGGGAGAGAGATTTCTCTCGCTGTTTTACATTATCAAGTAAGCTATTTAGAATATTTTTACAATAGAAGACGGAAAAATCATTATTTTTTTACGTTTTATATATCTCATCGAAATAAAACGTTATCACAAGTTTTGACGACCCTACTCCATAGTGCTGCCAAATTAACAATGTTTTGCAGCCATTCCACTCCATCCTGTTACAAAGCAGTTATAAATAATTCGACGACCCAAAAGAAAGCCTGCTGATCCTTTTGTCCCCAAATTAACAAGAAAATATACACCATTCAAACGCCTTATACCATGCCAGCCAATTTAAACATTAGTGAAGGAAAGTAAGAGACTGACTGCTACAAATATTCAATTCAATCAAGTTAAGATAACTTGACAGCAATTTATCTGTCTCCTTTTATTACATGCCATCCGTTTAGGTAGGACATTATACCTACTCCAATGAGAACGATACCTAACATTGAAGCAAAGGGTGCGGCGTGGTGGTTTAAAAATGGTTCACAGTAGTTATTATTCTTTGAGAGAATTCCGATTGTTGATTCAGCTTCGTTGGTCCAAGAGCTTTGAGATTTAAAATTTGACTGAAACTCTTGTTTTATGGGTTCTTGTTGACTGATATTAATAGGTGCGCGGTTGCCTTCTAGCAAACTAGGTTCTTCAGAAAGTTTATCACAAAATTCAGTTTCGTGTGGGAATTGCTTATTTTGTTCAACCTTATCAAGTCTTATTTTCTCAACCATTTCTGCTAGAGACTTTTGGTCTGCATCTCGTTCGGCCATTGCAGCCTCAGTACGTGCTTTGCATGTTTCTAATTGCCCTTTGAGCTCTCCCATTTCTGCAAATATTGTCTCCAAGCAATTTCCCATAGATTGGATGATTCATTATCATGTTGATTCTCTATTCTTATTTTTGAATCTTCAAACGCTAGTTCGGGTTTACTGTTTATTTTATGATTCGAAACATCTAAATGTGGTTTAAACGTTTCTTCTATGACTGACTGTTCAAGACCAACAGTTAAAAGTTCATTTCTTCTGGTTTCGGATTGTAATCCTAATTGCCTAGCTACATACTCTGCATATTCTCTAGTTTTCTTCTCTTTCAGTAATTGCGCTTCTAATTCTCGCATTTTTTCGGTCTGTGAATCAATTTCCTTTTTTGCAACGGCCAAAGCTTCCACTAAAGATACAGCTTGACCTGAAGTTCCAGGACGAGCTTGAGAGATGCCGGAGATTGACGTTGATCGTTCGGGATTTACTCGCCTTGTATATGAGGCTTGGGATTGATTATCAGTAGACCGGGCAAAGTCTGGTTTTTCTGGCAGAGGTTGCTGAGGAGGTGGCGCCGGAGGTGCGGAGAAACAAGTGGTTGGCTCGGGTCGATTTATATTATTTAAAAAGGCTGTTGACTTTAAAGCTTCGTTTACTATTGATTTATCTGCTTGTTCGACCTTGGATGTATCAAGCAAAGAGCCCAAGAAATCATGAGTCTTTCTGAGTTCACTTGTTTGTAAACGTGCCATCCTCATTTCGTTCTAAAAAATCTGTCAGCAAAATTCTCGTAATGTTCTGATAGCTCTCACCGTGAGTCTCTTAACTATCTGCTCTACTGTAATTGGAGTCATCCAAAACTTCATTTGTCGTTGCTGACCCAAGCTCATTAGATTATTGGCAATACCTGTTGTTGTTCCTGATCGTTTACCATTTCCATTTGGGTGGTGGGGCTCAATTCTACCCCTAGCTTGAAGCTGAGCTGGGTGAAGACCTATGTTTGCGGAAGATGTACTATTGAATTCATCGAACTCAATACTCTCCACAGTTTCAGCAAAGCCAGCATATTCAACCTTAGCTGCTACTTTATGGTGAACAACTGTTTTTTGATCCTCACTCACTATATCGATTCCCAAGTCAAGTTGATCATGTGTTTCAAGTTCATGAGGCTCTGATTCTCGATTTTCAGGGGACAATCTTGCACCATTTACAAAAGTTCCATTTGAAGATTTGATATCCTTTATCCAAATTATGCCACTTTTATCCGACCATAATTCAGCATGCTGTCTTGATAACACCTTCGAATCAAAATATCCATTTAAAGGCGTAGGAGTAGTCTTTGTATTGGTTTGTCTACCTATCCTCACACTTTCTGGATAGAATGGTACAGATATCTTTTTCCGGTCAAATGTCCCATTCATTGAGATAAGGTAAAGTACAGGCGGTTTTGAAGCCACAATTTGATTTTGTGATCGATTACCACTTGATTTATGGGAAGAGTTTATGGAAGAAATACTTTGCGATCGTTGGCTAGAAGGCGCATTTCCTGGAGATCGTACAATCAATTCGTTTGCAGAAAATTCTACTGAAGGCCTAGTAGATGGAACTTTAAAGTTGGGTATTGAATTACTTCTTCTATTAAGCCATGGTTCCGGTTTTGAAGTCTTCTTCTTCGCGCCAGCTGAAGCCCACGTACCGTTATCTACTGTTGATCCTGACATTAGGGTTCCATTGACCTGATATTTTGACTGAACTGTAGCAGTCGATGGAGACAATGTGCTTAAGGTCGTAACTGCTGGCAAGGTCTTAGGGCGCTGCACGATTTTTTTAGATGCAAATCTCCGGGCGACCTTATCAGCGTTAATAGGATCACATGTTACTTGTCCACCACTAATGTCCCATCTTGGTCGATTATTCTGTTGAAGACTTGGCAGATTTGCGACTGCTGTCATCTGAAAGAACGGATTTTGGGGTGTACGATAAGTAGATATAATCTAAGCTTTTCAAAATGTCATATCCAGTAGAACATTAATGGGTCAGCACCATCTGATAAAGAACGCTATTCTTCAAGCTCTTCAATTCGTTTATTGAGCAGCAGATAGATGGTAATGATCAATCTTTGTAGTATGTATCTGATTCTTTCTTTGAGTTATTAATGATCACAAATACTTGCTGACTAGTATGAAGGTTAAAAACACTATATAATTAATTCAGAGTCAATTACTTATTTCAGATTTAATGCAGATAACTTACCTATCATTGAGGTATACCTACCAGATGATTTTTCTTGTGAGGGCATTAACTTTTTAGCTTTTTAGTGTGACCTTGATTTAGTGATAATGACCTTGGTAATGCACGCGCTCGCAGACAGATGTTCAACTACGCACGAATTAATATTTTCTATAATAGACATAGAGACTTTCACTGTTCTAACAAAATGATGGAAAAGTCTCTTACCAAGCAGTTTTCTTGTTTACAATAGAAAGTTGTTTCAGTCACATCCACGTGACTTACGATAGAATTCACGTGTAAATTTATTTATCCAATGGCCTAACGGAGCGTGAAATTTGACAAATACATGTTGCTGCAATATGAGTCTGTCTTATATCAAACTCAATGGCAACTAAATTACTAAATATTTGCCCCTAACTCGCCATGAATCACGTTCTTGACATGCTTACAGAATTTTGCTTAGTCATCCTAATGTATAATGTATTCACTCCATTCCTCCATCACTAGATCAAAGGAGTTGAAGTTATGAGTTTGATGCTCTGTGGCCTCGTAATAAATTTTCTATTTGAATAAATTTTGTAGGTGTTTAAGGAACACCAAGTCTGTAGTGTTGATATTTAGCCATTGCTTTATGCAGTTAAAGTGGGGCGACCATAGTTTGAAGAAGCCTCTCAATGATCTTCAAAAACGTCAGGTGCATTACGCTTCTGATTGGACAATAAACTAAAACCTACTTTATTTTGTCGAAGATTTTGAGATGTGAATCTAGAATCCATAAAGGCGTTCCTCGTTCCTGTTGTTATTCCTTATCTACCTACACTCAGACCTCTATAAAAATGGGTTACCCGGGTAATCATGTGACTGACACCTTATGGTAAATACGGGTACAAAATTTTACGCGCACGTGATATATGCCTGCTCGCTCTGGTCTAATGTAAAATTGTGCCAATTCACAATTATCTTCATGCAAGGTTTTATAAAATTTCATCCAAATCTAAATCAAAAAAGACCCATTTAAATTCTCGAATTACAATTTCAAGATGGCATATCATTAATTGGCACTAACGGAGGTTTTTGTCTTAGAAAATGTTTTATATTGGGAAATGTTATTTGCCCACCTCAAGAAAATTAAATGCCCTCCCCCCACTTTGCACAATTCTGGGACACCTGGATCTTTAATTGGTCTTTAAAATTT
>PEDP01001419.1:0-11293 GCA_002918395.1 Erysiphe pulchra
TGGCTTCTACAATATATTCTGACTACACCACACTGTCGCCTCCACCACATGACGACTCCACCCCACCTAGGCTCCTCGGTGCCCGAGGAGCTGGCCAGAATCTAGTCCTTATTCTAATGCAAATACATCGATTTCACTACGGAAGCGAGCGCGGATGGTCCGTGCGACCCCACCAAAATGGCCATTTTTGGGCTCTATTCGGGCTCGCCATGAAGGCTACACTAGATGAAATAGGATGAAGAGTAAATTTTTGATGTCGCAGTGGAGTTAGATAACATATATGTAATTTTGAAGCAATTCAGAGAAGGTTGATGAAAAAAAGTGGGTTTTTTTAGAGCCTCTGATTGGCTGCGCGCAAAAATGCCAAGAAAAATGGCCCCCCTTTGATATAACGATTGCACATGTTGGCTATAACGATGCGTCGCCGACACAAGCGGGGCCGTAGGTCCCGCTTGACGGCGAGTCCCCATACGCTGCTCGGTGTCCGAGCAGCTGGCCAGAATCTAGTAGGGAATTATGAATAAATGATGGTGGCAGTAATTTACGGTTACCAACGAGAAGCCGCACGGTCTAATACCAATTAATTAGTGTTACTAATTCCAACAGTATATACTAGAAAGAGCCCGTTTCAATTGGATGAAGAGATGTTTAAAATTAAACAACTTTGAAGCTCGTGCTCTGTATCCTGAGGTCTGTTAAAATTACGAAGTGCTTGTTGATATTGCTACAAAAGATGAGATGATTACCGACTCCAGTACCGCTGGAGCACTTGATAGTTTTCATATCATTAAAATTGGCAATTATTGTTTTGAAACCCATGTAAATTAGTGTATTGCAGCTCTGAGCCACTTGAAACCCGTGTGTTTTGTTTTCTGCACACTGAATTTTCGACATTACGTAGCAATTTCCTAGTTTTTAACTAGCATAAAAGGGCAAGGGCAATTGCTGGGGTTAATTCAAGGTCCCATTGCTATAGCAATCATGAGTTGAATGAAAATAACTGTAAACAATTTTTCCAAAATTGAAGTCCATTTAAACTATCACCCTAACTTACATATCAACATTTTCATATATATACACCTTTGCATTTGAAATAACTTCACTCACAAATTTGAAAATTAAAAAAACCCAATTTGAGTAATATAGAGCATTGACCTTTTTAAGTCTTGTAGTATAAAAGTTGCTTAAAGGGAATTAGACACTTTGGAAGTCAACGATGTAACTGTCCTTTTGCCTTGTGGATTCGTTTACCAGGCTGAATACATTGTTCATGTTAGCCACTCAATCCACAATCGCCCATCTTCAACATCAGCAAATCGTCATTCTAGATACACGCAAAACTAAGGAAGAGAAAAAGAGTATCATTCATAAATCAGAACTTGGTGTTCGACCAAGGACTAACCCAGCTGAATTGAGACAAGAAAATAGCTATGCCACAGCCAGTGGAAGAATTCATCTGTGCAAATAATCAGTTCCGAAATGTAATCTCGGTCTGCTAAAAAGTTGACCTTGATAATAAATATGTAAGATTTGATAAATGAATATAAATGTAGTTACTCGATGATTGTAAATTATGAAAGATATGGTAGTGACAACGCAAAGCTACTAATTATAGTGAAGGTAAGTATAATTAAGCAGACGTGCGACGATGATTTGTGAAATCGACGGAAAATCAATTGTTCATATTTTGACCTCATTATCCAGGTGTCAAATGTTTTTTGAACTTTACTAGCTCAATGCTAGCAGGGTCATGTCCCTGAAGCGAGAGTTGTCTCCACTTTTACCCACCTTCAATTTCTACCGTGGCCATGGGGTAAGTCGAGATGCCAAAGAATAGCAAGAAACAAGGATGAACAATTAACGACGCGCGTCTGTATGCACTATAGTCTAATGTTCGAGGCCCATAATTTAGGTAAACGCTTCTGGTACCCCTCCATTTCCTAAATGTATCCCCTGTAAGTCCAAAATAGGCTTAGTGATAAAAATGGGCTCGATTTGGACACCGTTTCCTGGCCAACTTAAATGGACTACTTATCTGTATTTACTAATGTACATCTTTTAAATACATATCTATTTTCAGCTCTCTACTCTCATCCTGACTTACCAATGTTCATTTTTAAATAACAATTTTATTATGAATCTCACTCCTCCTCCTACGGATATAGTCCATCCTAGTCTTAGTGCTATAATTGATACTGTTCAAGCCCATGTAGGTAGTCAGTGTTAAGCTATCGTAAAAAGACGTACAAAGCGACTTCTAAAAAGACAAGCCTCGTATATAAAGCAGTTCTCCGATGCGAATGTGGCGAAAACTTTTGAATTTTTGGTTAAGAAAAAAGACGTTCCGCTAGTAAACTAATCGACTGTATATTCGCCTGCTATGCCCTGGATAAAATGGGTATGGGATAGATATTTATTATAACGAACAGAAATCGTAACCATGAGCCCATTAGTAGATATTCTCATCAGTCTATTCAAAAACTAGCTAAGATTCAAATAGCAGCTTAAAAGACTCCCCCAAAACAGTAATCTCCTCTTGATAGGAAAAGACAATAAGTGTAAATCAAAAGTTATAGACATCTATAAAGCTTAAAAATAATGAAGACAAATAAATTTGGGATCACCAACTTCTATCCAAACTCTTTTACAGAACTTTGAAAAAATACGCAAGCCAATTGAATTAAGCATGCCTCTATTTTAGGATTCATCCCACACCTTACTTCACTCGTATTACGTATGATATTAAAGCGTTTGGGTTCTCTACAAAGTAGTACGGAATCACTTTTTGATCCAGATTGTAGCAGAGCGTGGATAACGACCATTGGCTCATCTTTCAGCTATATAATGAAGAAAAGGATGGAAACAACACTGGGAATATTAAAATTGGAGAATATTCACCCGCATTGGTATGTTAGCAAGTCAATACTTGAAGCTTTTTGTCTTGTTCTCGATCTTTTATTACTAGTTTGATACCCTGAAATCATTATACTTAGTAGTAGACCTACTAGCACCGCCATAGAACCACCTCTTCGATCTCATTTAAAATCGGCTCAACGCAAGAGAGAGTCAATGGGAAACAAGTGTCAGGAGGTTTGGCGACTTAATTGGTGACGTTGGAGTACTCTATCATAGCTATTGAAACACTGATTTGAAGAGAAATGGTACGAGATTAGTATAATCTCTTTCACCCGGTGAACAAGTTCATTTTTCTGCACAACCTAGCTTCAGATAGCTTTAAAGCCTAAAAATAGTATCTGTGTGAAATCTGTAGAATATCTTTGTGGACGAAGGTCTATAAGTTGGCGGCGTTTATCTGTGCTTGAATGTACATTATTCCATACTATAACATAGTTTCGATCTATAGAACAATATGCTATAAATAATGAACAGCATTTTTCATTATTCGATAACTTGGAAGCTCCTTTCCTAACCATGAAACTAAAGAATTGCATAGGTAGTAAAATAAACTACGATCTTTAGCTTATTCTGAGAAGGAAAATATCCGATAAACTCAAACGAGTCTTTTTACTGGCTATTTCCCTTGCTATCTCGCTTAACTTGTCATAGATTCCGCTAAACCTATTTTGTATTTACAGGGGTTACTTATAGGAAATAGGGGAGTACCAGAAGCGTTTACCATAAATTTATACTGTAATTAGTACGAAGACTAGTAGGGATATAATCCCTGAAGCAAGGCTTTACCCCACTATTCATAATCTACCCATGCACCACTGTGTGTCTCACTTCTCCTACTACATATTTTTTAGTGCCTCACCCAACATATTCTATAATTTTGATGGTATAATATAAAGAATTAGGGCTAGCCTGGTATTAGTTTCTAGGTCGCCTGAATCTAAACCTCTTTAGGTAGAGATCTGCTCGGACGGGACTGCAGTGACAATCTAGTAACAGGCTAATAAATTACTAAGTCGAGCCATAGAACAAATGAAAACACTTTAACATATATGGTGCGGAAAAAAAGAAAGAATTGATCGTACCACACTCCGAATGGCAATTTAGCGCAAAAATTAGTCCTTTAAAAATATTTATGGCCCTGTCTAGCGCGACTTTAGTCCTTGTCTTTGAGCAGAATTGCGGGGTAAAATTTATACTTTTTCACCTATTTTACGGCTCAAGAAAGTAGGTAAGCTAAATATACACTATTCCTAAACAGAATAAGTCCCGAATCTTTTGTTACCTAAATTCTAAATTACGAAACTATGACCCATATCAGCTTAACATTACAACACAACTTACAATTACAAATTTATTCTTCGTCTTCTTATCTTTAAAATTAAGTTGAGATCTTAAATTTATAATCATTTGGTGAAGCGCTAATAGAATTGAAAGTTGGGTCTTAAATGACTCGTCTACAAAGAGTTTCCCCCACCGTATAAATTCCTACCCTTTTTGAGTAGGTGGGGAGGGGCGGCAAGATGAGATTGAGCATTATATGTGGGTCCGTTCTAGTGTTGAGCAATTCCGAGACCTCTAGAGCGCTGATTAGACAAAAACCTATTTAAAACCATTCAATGATCGTTAGTTTCCAAGACTTAGCAGCTGTCAAACCCGAGATATTTATGCATTCTTGTTGGTCTTTTATATCGCTTGCTAATTTAGCGTTTTAGGGCAAATTAGACACTTTTTACGGTGTGTATAAATTAAAGTAAGATTAGGTCTTCTTCCATTTTTGCAAGAAAAGCTATTCAGTTAGCTACGCGCCAAAATTGATACATAAACCTCATCTTTGTTGGAACGTTCCATCAGTTTTCTCTTAAAGAATTCCAAAGAACACCGTTCTTCTATTTATGTAATAACCACAAGTAATTTGGAATGCATGGGCACCGTTGTAAACATTAGCAGGCGGGGCAAATTTTGAGCATCGCTTTAACTAAATATAAGGAGGATTTGCTCAAATCTAACCCCAACCTCTAACCATTCGCTATCCATGCATCATTAGTCACTTCTGTCTTACCACTGTAACAATATTTCCACTTTTGGAATCGTTCGACGGATATCACCTTGCCAAGCCCTAGTGTAAAAAATTTCGAACTCCTAGGAGGATGGCCATATATATCAACTTTACATTTAACTACTCTCCTCTAGGTTGCTTCGCCATAGCTGCACGTTAACAAGGTGCGCAGCTCTACTTAAGATAAATAAATGAGAAAGCCTTAGCTGTGACAAATCTTACATTTCATAATGTTAGAAAAGTATTGCCAAAAGCAGATATAACTCTTAAAATATTAATTGTAGCCCTGGCCAATACTATAGCCACACTATAAAGTATTATTACGATGGCAGAACATGTCGTACTTCCGACTAATGTCCGACTTAAGTACTTGAATGAGGGAGCAGCGAATATCGTTTATAATATAAGTTTCGCACCCGAAATAAATAACTCCAGCAATGAAATAACCGTATCGAATAAACTCAAATCTTTAGGCCTGAAGGCTGGAAATTCCATCTATGCGGGTACGCGCTGCTAGTTAAGATATCGGGCAGCTTATCAATTTTCTTCAACCAAGACTAATCTGATCTCAGACAAGTTGCTTAGATTACGGAAAAACCTGCCAACTACCTGTCAAGTAAATGTTTCTCATTCACACTGGTTAAATCACATTGCCCCTCTCTTCTGTCCAGATGAGATTGTGCAGCAATCTTTAGTTGCAATTAAATCTTCTGGAATCATCTCTTGTCTCAATGCGGAGCTCCAAGAATGGGAGCAATCTGCAAGTCGCATTGGAGTTAAGGAAAGATCAGAAAGTAGACGCGGTACATATCTCGCCGATGAGGAATTTGGCTTGCTTGTCACAGATATGACCCCTCGAATGAACACAATCCTTGTCGAATTCAAACCAAAATGGCTTACTCAATCCCTTTCAGCACCGTCAAAATCGACTCGATGCCGTCAGTGTGCCTTAAGAGCCTTCGTCAACGCTGACTCAAGGAATCTAGAAGAGCTGCTTCCAAGTCATAGAGTTTATTGTCCTCTGGACTTACTCTCTAATGACCAAAAGGTGATTTCTGATCTGGCACAGAATCTTTTACCGCCCCGAGCAGATCAGATATATGTCCAGCGTTTCGTGGATTGGATCCAAAACTCTTCTCTACTACATCGTCTTCGAGAACTTCAGATGCAATTTGATCGAACGGGGACTCTAGATTTAGATCCTCTTGACAGAAAATTTCTCATCGCTATGACAATCAGGGATTGTACTGTCTTCTTGCGAATCTCGAAATATGGTGAGAAAGTTGAGGCACGTATTGGTGATCTTGACCTAAAGAGCACAGCGAAAATATCGTATTGGAAGCAAATTGAAAACGAACTTATTAATGGAGGGTGGTATGAGGGGGCTGAAGATAGGGCTCATCAACAGCCCAATTATTGCGTGTTAGGTCGGAATAGACAAGCTGTATGAAATTTCTGCAGGGCTGAAATTCGAAAAAATAATTTGAGTAATTGGGATCTGAGACTTTTGAAAAGCTAGGAATTAATTAAATTATAATATTCTTACATTGGGATATAAAATCAATTAATATACTTTACTTCATATTTGTTCCAGCATATGTTAACATTGAAAATTTTCCATGTAAGAAAAATTCGTCATTCGATAGTAATAAGCCAGTAACAGAACAGTTGACTTGAAATATGAAGTTTAACCTCAATTTCTCTTACAATTTGAGTTGAAATTTTTGTCTAATTTCAATCTCATTGATATCTGTCTCAGGGAAATTCCAGAACAAGTCGAAGATCTTGAATAAATCCAGTAATGAATACCCACATGTGTAAACAACATATTCTTGAGCCTATTTTATGTGAGTCCTTTGCTTTATTCCGCATATTACCAATTATTTTTCAATAATAAAAAGACGTCGCTCGCACACTAAAGATAGAATTTGTGTAAAATAATGGGGTAAAGAGACAAACTACTCTTAAGAAGTTGATAGCTCTTTATTTCAGCGATTATTTGAAGCATGCAATTTAAATGTACGGGTAAACTACCCAAATAGTTAATGATCAGCAAAACTTTCGTTTCGCTTCGATTACTTAAAATAGGCGTGCCGTTAATTTTTATACACTCGAATTATGCACCACGTTTGATGATTAATCTTCAACAAACCATATTTCGGTAATTGTTACTATCTTGAGCCGTAAAACAGGTAAAAAAGCATAATTTCTGCCCTGCAACTCTGTTCAAAGACGAGGATTAAAGTCGCACTAGACAAGGTAATACAGATTTTTATAAATCTATTCCACACTAAAGCAATAATTAGTTCATAACTTTCTTTTTTTTGCACCATGCATAATTTAGCGTATTTACCTGTTTTATGGTTTGAGATAATAAACCGTCATTTCTCACTTGTTGTGGTAGGGGACGTCATTATCTGTTGGGTATATTATTGTGAATAGTGGGGTAAAGCCTCGCTCGCTTCAGGGATTATATTCCTACTAGTCTTTCGGTATTCTTCAGGACCAGCACTCTTTTCACTGCGAACCAGCACTGGTCAGTGCGTTTAGCAAAGTATTAAATATAGGCCCGAAATATCGGGCATAATTAAACATTTTATCCCCATATCAGCATCCCCATGCCTTCGCAATCATCAACACAAACTTCATAGTTATACTTGACCTATACTTTTATTCTAAAGATTCTTCTTTACATAATTTAATTACAGTCGCTGCCTTATTCACCCGTGTCTAAGTGTTTGAATAGAAACATGAGAATACGATAAGTAGGGTCAAACTTACGTGCTTTGGTTAACTATCACACATTTCTATTCAAGTTAGGACTCGCTTATTAAAAATACTTTATTAGGTGCTGATCAGCAATTAGACCCCAGAAAATAGCTTCAAGACAGGGATAGGCTCCACCAAAAAGAATAGGCTACGTCAGTCTAGCTTGCTTACATATTTGTTATGTTATGTTGATAATTGAGTTAATTTAGTGAACAAAATAAAATAAAGGCTTTATTCATCTCTGATTATTATCATTATATATCTCTCATATTTCTCATTTTCAAGACCAAAAATAGTGAGCCTGATTATACCTTTAATGAAATTTGAATACCTAGCCAAAGAGGAGTAAAATAAGCACAATGGAATCTCTTTCACTCCAACGTCTGCCTCTCAACTCTATAACTTTCTCGTCAAACATATCTCCAGCAGCTTTTGACTCTGAGTAGACCGCTATTTGTGGCTTTTTTGCCGCAGCAAGGAACCATCGATTCGGGCCACAGCTTGCACGCTGTGATAAAGATAAGAAAAGTTTAGCATGGAGGCAAGTATTTGCTCGTTCTCTTACTGGAGAAAAGGATACTCGCTGTGTAAGAAAAAGTGCAAAAATCAGATGCCCATTTAAAGCTATTGTAAAGCTAGATGAAAAATGGGAAAATGGAACTTCACAACTGATAATGGTTAGAGACCTTCAATATTTGATGTGTTTCTCTAAATTACTACGTTTAGAAACTCACAATCGTGGCCTCCTTACAAAGTTGAACGCAGATCCCTTCTCTTTTGTCGTAGTAAAGCTTCAGTAATGAACAACATGATAAAATATTCATCTTCGCACAACAAGGAGATAGACCTAGTGATATTGCAGAAAAAATAAATTGCAAAGATCCAGAAATTGAGATACTTCCACGTGATATTAATAATATCATATACAAAAATAAAATTTTTAGAAGAAGGGGTAAAACAGAGATCGAATTTCTGATCGAATCCCTTAAGCAAGATGATTGCTTTTGTGCCAAAGATACGGATCAAAATAATCATATCACTCGTCTTTTCTTCATTTCAAAGTCACACATCAAGCTTTTGAAGGCTAATCCAGACATTATTCTTTTACATATTACATACGCTACAAATCGGTATAGAATGCCCATGATGAATAAACTGGCAGTGATAAGTAACAATCTCAACCTATCGGTTGAAATCTGTATTATGAAGAAAAAAATACAGAGCCTTATTCTTGGGCACTTTCAAAATTAAGAATGGTATTCAATGAACATCATCCTTAGACTATTCTGACGGGTCGGGAATTAGCAATTCACTTCTCAGAAAGAGGACATATTCTGTGCGCATGGTATATCAACAAAAATGTTGAGTACTACTCCAAAAAAGAGTTTCGAATGCCGCTTGAAAAGAGGATCAATCACCCTAAGCACCAGGAATTCCTTGATGTATGGCTAATATTTGTCGACCTGCAAATACAGCAAGACTATGAAAATGGACTACGTACTTTTGAGAACTTCAGACTTCCTCCAGTAGCTTAAAGTACTGCAAGGAAACTTGGAAGAAAAATTTGGTTAGTTTTTGGGTGGATTCGGAGCTCCAGTTTCGCAATAAGAATAGATCTCAAATTGAGGGATTGAAAAATGCCATCAAGAGATCGATCAGAACACTATTTCTAGATTACGAAAGGCTAAAATTATGTTGGTCTGCAAAAATGATACCAAAACTTGTAGCTAGTATGGCAATTGATGAGCGTTGCTGATATGATAATGCACGTCGGTCAGAATTCCGTCAAGTAATACCCTTCGCCTTTAATATAGCGCTTGATCATATTTGGATGACTGCATCTTCATACTGTCATTTTTTTATGAAGGTATATGGTATATTCCCATCATGTTTGAGCACGAATCGTCCCGGAATTCGCAGCTCTAAACAGATTTTTGAAGAAGCTCTTTATATTATTCATTTAATTACACTTTTATGTTATCGATTATAAGTTTTATCCATCACTTATTCAATTCACTGCTATACAATAAGCAGATTAACTAGCAATATCATGCTGCTTAACCAGTAATTTGACACTTGTCTTGTAAAAGGTAAGGAACTGTTGGAAGAAATGTGAATAGCTCTTGTTAGAGCCTCGTAAATATTTTACTATATTCTATTCCAGAACGATGTAAAAGGACGCTTTTATAACAACTTAAGCTTAGGCTTTCTTGGATGCTAAAATTAGAGCAGTAACCAGGCTAGCAATACGAGCTCAATGGGCTGAAAACTGAAGAATAGAAGTATTTATTGTCTACAATTGTAGTTTGCCATCTTAAACCCCTAACTGGAACTTTTTCTTTTACTTTCGTCGTCCTCCCTGACTGTTTAACTCTTATCCAAACAATGTCTAAGGTACTTCTTCATCTTCAGTACTCTCGTAGGCTCTAATTGAGACTGCAATTAATGTAGCAATACGAGCTTCCTTTTTTGTAAGCTGATGAGTAGTGGCTGACAGTGTAGGTTCTCTGCCTGTTCCTCCATCGGGAGCTACATCCTTGCCCTTCTGTTTTTCTATTGTACTACCCTGATTGTTAATTTTCTAACCATATGATCTGCGGGTATTAGTAGAAATATCTCCAGGGACTTTCTTTTGCCTCTTTTTAGGCCTACTAGTTACATCTGATACATCTGTCCTAACATTTTCAATTGGTAGCTCGTCTATTGTTACTGATAATTTTTAGTTAACTTGCTGCCTAGATGATGAAGAGCTACCAGTGAAGTATGTAACAGAAGCAAGGTTTCTTTCCGTGATATCGATAGAGCCATTCATTGACATTACTCTAACTAGTAGAATTGGAGCAGGAAGTTCCCAAAAAGAAAGATTTCAAGTAGTTGAGCTAAGGGGCTGATTTGCTTTTTTGGTCATCCCCTTTTGTTTGAGAGAACGAGAGGCTCAAAGAGACAGTTTCATGAATCTGATATCTCAATATTGGTCAATGGTGTGTCAACTCATTTAAATCACCAATGCTGGTTGATCTCATCAACCAAGATGTAAAGGTCTTTTTGCTGAAGGCGAGGTCTCAAATCATGCTTAAACAGAAGACCCATACAAGACCTAAAAAGTCTTGTGCTTGGAACACTCTCGTTGTATTCATTTTCTTGAGCGAGTTCTATTTGGCTCTGAATGTGGGTGAGCGCGGTGTGAGTTACCAAATTAATTACTCAAGAAAAATGCTCCTTTCGGACCCAGTAGGGCACTGTCAGGTTTCGAGGGTGACAATGGCTAGGGAGTTGATACAATCAGGTGAGACTAAGGTAATAATAGGCACTGAAAAGGGTCTAGTGACTCTAGAAGAGAGCTATTGTTCTAAGGGTAATTGTATTGGTGACTAGGACTAAGAGGAAAAGAGTAGACAGAAGACAAAGCGTGAAGAGATCTAACTAACGGACTTCACATATATATACATCACCGTTTCTAGGGTTACAGAGAAAAAGTAAACAAGACAAGTAAACAAAGCAGTAAGCGAAGAGCCTAGTAAATCAGGAATCAAATCCTTCAAACTCTTACAT
>PEDP01001420.1:0-11285 GCA_002918395.1 Erysiphe pulchra
TTATGATATTGGTGAAGTGAAATGAAAGGAATCAGTGGCTAGATGTGAACAACAATGTAAACAAACAAGGCGCGATTTTCTGCGGAGTTTAGTGGGTACTTACTATGCGGATTTATCCATACCTATTTAGAAGTTATGAAACAGGAATTAATGTATTAATAGGTCTAGAGTTGCACATAAAATCCCAATTTGGCAATTTTTCATAGTCTATTCCTAATCGAGTTAGCTGTATGT
Source organism: Erysiphe pulchra (assembly GCA_002918395.1). Lineage (NCBI taxonomy): Eukaryota > Fungi > Ascomycota > Leotiomycetes > Helotiales > Erysiphaceae > Erysiphe > Erysiphe pulchra. The sequence continues at coordinate 235 of PEDP01001420.1, forward strand.
GAGACTTAACCAAACTGTATGTGAGACTTAACCAAAGTCCTGTTAAACAGGTGTAAAAGTATAATTTGTACCCTGATTAAGTTCAAAGACAAGGATTAAGGTCGCGCTAGAAGATTTAGTCACGGGCTATTTATGCGCTAAAATATATTTCCCAAGAGCAGAGAACAGTCTAGAAAACCTTTCTTTTTTCAAACTATGCATACAGACTTTAGCGTCGAGATAGTATATACAGTGCATCATGTATCATGGGGTGATTGGTGATTGGTGATTGTGGGCAGTAGAGTAGAAACTGGGGCTATTTATAGGTCCGCTAAGCCTAATATAGTATAATCTAATTGAATAGGAGCACATGTGAATCACGCCAAAATCAAACATCCAGACGCTTGGGATTCCGCAGTTTGTACTAATTAGCCAGGGTCAGCTCCTTCAATGATATCTGGAACAGTCCAAATGACTTTAATTGAAGGTCTATCTAGAACTATCCTCAGGATAAGTTCGAAGAAGCAGTTCTCAAATGGATTGTAAAAGATCAACAATCATATGCTGTGATTGGACATCCAGATTTCAGGGCAATGATCTACAACGTGAACAAAAGAATTGAATTTATTTCTGCAGATATTGTCTCCAGGAGAATTATTGAAAAGCATTTGAACTTTCAAAACATCCTCCTAAAAAAGATAGAAGCCATTCCTGCTAAGTTTAGTTCCATCACTGATATATGGACTAGTCCAATTAGAACACCATTTATGGATGTTACTATGCATTGGATTGACAACGAATGGTAGCATCAAAATATCGTTGCTGGATTTGAATAATTTGATAGCAAACATAGCGGCGTGGCTACTGGAAAGCTATTTATGAATATTCTGAAACCAATTTCATTCAGTTAATGAGCCATTGAAAAACTGAATTCTAGCAGTTACAACGCAAAATGCTTTAAACATCGATTTATTCATTCAATATCTATTTGAGAATAACGGAATTGCAGACAAGGATTTCCATATGCGGTGCTTGGCTCATTATCTTAATCTCGCTGCGGATGATACTCTCAACTGCATCAAGGGTGAGATTGAGAATCTAAGAACGTTAAAAACTTTGTTTTTACAAAGCTGGATGTCAGAAAAAATGAACTGATAAGTTATCGTCATTTTTTTTCTTCAGTATATACAGCAATTCAACATAATTTCACAAATTATTGCTAAAAAATATTACTAACTATCAATAGTTTCATTAACAATAGTCATTAATGATCATTAATGATAGATTGAATTAATGAAATTATTTACATAATTATTAACAAGTTTCGAATGTACATATAACTAATTATTGAAGCTGGCCAACTATTGCGTAATTAATGATTCTGCGACACTCTTAGCCGACCTCGAACTCAATTGGGTGTCAAATTTTTGCGACGAGGAGAATACCCAACCTGTCTTCAAAATTCCTAGTTGAGTAGCGATATCTGAATGATTCAGACCAAGTGTTTTGGTCCAAATAAAATAAATAAGTGTTTCATGTTGATAATTATCCTGAAGTATTATCCTCCTGAGAACACTTGTCTCTATTCAAACTTTTAGACACGAGTGTAGAAGGCGTCGACTGATTAACATTTATGTATGTAGGAACCGTAAGAATAAAATAACTGATCAAGGATAACTTTTACGTTCGTGTTGATGATTGCAAAGTTCTTAATGCGACTGTGTGTTGAGAAATTATGGTAAGGAGATGAGTTTAGCTGATGTAGCTAGAGATCATAGAATCAACTGGTCGACTTTGAGCCACCGTTCCACAGCAAGACTATAGCAAGATCTCAATACCGACAAAGCAAGAAGCTACTCTTATCCAAACAAGAAGAGAGGCTTGTTACTTATGTGAGGCAGTAATGCGACCGTGGTCTACCTTCTATGCCATAAGTTCTTGCAAATATCGACCAGCAATGGTATCAAAAACAACCTAGCAGAGAACCGGTGGTCTTGCTTCGTCACGCGCAATTGCGATCTATTAGGGAGTCGATTTCTCAACACTGTTGAGCCAGCATGTTTTAAGACTGACAATAGTAGAACTATTAATGTCTTCAGAATGCACTAGCCTAGAAAGATTTTTGACAAAAAGACAGCATCAAAAGCAGGTAGTTGTCTATTTTTGGGCATGTATGGTGTAAAACTTACCCCAAAATTCATTAATTTAGCTTTTGATCACTGGATCTTCTCTGAATTTTACTCTTCTTCTTTTAATCCTTCATCTAAGGCCTCTCGACATCAGTTTCTTTGCACCATTAGCTATTTACCACAATCAGGAGTTAAGGACGTATCATCTGAAATGTTCTAGCCGGTCTATGAGATGGCTTGTACAGCTTCTACTAATGCTTTAGCTTCGAAGATAGCTAGGTTCCCAAGATTTAATCACCATTGGAGCTCTTGGCATCTTTCCGGCTCAGAAGCGACCTGAAGAGGGTCTACATGGCCAGGTATTCTCACAAACTTTCATTAAGAGATAAATCACTGCTCTCGATGCTGCAATGAATGAGGCAAAAATCGATAATCGAAGAGGTCCTTATGTAGCTCAAGACTCGTTTCTTAGATATTTCAGCAGAGCTTATTTTGTCTTAATACTACGTGACGAAACTTCGCCCAGAAAGTAACCTAAAGCTGGTTAAGGAGACTCTTAATGAAGTACGCTTTGGAATTATCAGGCTTCAATGACTACCGTTATTATTCTTTGAGAAAGAGCAAGAAAGGGAGCATAAAACAATGTCAACGTGAATTTTTTACAAAAGATATTTTTGTCTATCGCCGCTCTATAGGCAGTCACAGTAGATTTGGTAAGAGCCACGAAGTTTTACCAATTACTCGCGTTCTTATCGATGTTTATATAATATAATGTAATTTTATCACTTGTAATGATTAAAGCTAGTCCGTAGCTACTAAAAACGGTTTGGTTTGCTGCGAAAAATCTACTATTGGTGATGCAATAAATTAATTATTTCTACAGCTTCAATGGGGAGAACTTTTACTGTTAAGTTATGTTATTGAAAAAAAAACAAAAAAAAAACTGTAGATAGCTCGTAGTGTTTAACTTAAAATTTACAGAAAAAGCCGGAGCTTAAATGTCAGGTACTTTTTAATCCATGGAGATATTTCTATATGTACATACTTGATGATTGCAATGGATAACTGAAGATGTTTATAAAAGTTGACGAGATGTGCAACCATCCATTCAAACTTTCTTCCACTCTTCAAGATCTTCCAAGCTAGTTTCTTGTGCCGTACCCCAAACCATCCAGTTATTGGGCTGCCATTGTTCATATATTCTTTGAATAACCAGATACTCGACAACATCTTTTTCCTTTCCGGATCCTTGAATTAATTCGAGCTGGGTGGATCCTTTAACTTTATTATATCTGGTTAATTTCTGCCTCGAACAGATCTGGACAACAGCCTGTCGTAATAACATTCCATTAATAGGAGTTTTGGCTGCCCTATTCGATACCAATTTTGGATTTTTGTTATATTTGATTAGCTCCCATGTTACTTTTTCTTCTCTTGGACGGTTTGCAATTCTATTCCTAAAATTGTCAAGGATTCCATCTAAACAAATATTTCGTAAAGTTTGATCATCGCCCTCTGCAAAAGCTGTATACATTTGACGATGGAGAGCCGTGGCAGTTGGAACAATAGATGATCGATTTAAATTGAATGTCCGATCCCAGAAGCTTGTAGCTTTGGGTGAAGTGAACTTACAAAGCAGGACAGATACTATGTCTCGGAATCTAGAAACAAGACGGGTTCGTTCAATGGCTAACACAGATAAAGGTGACTTGAAAATTGAGGGTCGGTTAGGTCCCGTTGGAGTGATAAAGGTTTCTATTTACGTAGTTGGCGATAGGAGGTTTTTTAAATTTTTGTTTTTTACTCTTGGAATAAGCCTAAGGTGATTAAAACACCTACTTTCTAGCAGTCCTATATCCAAAGGCATCTTTGAATTTTCTTTTGACATAAGTCGAATGCTACGCTCTGCTGCACGAGCACCCTTCAAATATCCTACCTCGTCTGATTTTTGCTTCATAAGAGGAGACAGTGTGTTGAGACATCTCGTGGTTGAAGACGGTAATTTAAATACCTTTCTAAGAATTAAATTCGATCCTTGATTTAATCTAGCCATCGACTGAGGGGAGGAAAATGAGTGTGTAGAAAGATTTCTAATATTAATTTTTTTGTCTGATATTTCTTATCTTTCTCGCCAAGCATAACAATCGCGGTCGATTAATGCAATTTTCTTTATTTTCTTTCTCGGCAATCGGGTGCCCTCTATTTGATATAACTATACTTATAAAACTACAGGAATTTCCACAAATCCTCGATATACTTGATAGATAACCAGATAATTGCAGATATGGGACAGTATCATCACAAAATGATTTGTCATCAATGTGGCAATTTCATCAAACAGCCAGAAAACTCTTGCAGAAAAATCAAGTCTCTCCAGTTAGAAACTCCAAAAAATACTTGATCCTCGCCTGGCTTATAAAGTGAATTAGTGACATTTCCCCCTTTCTTTGGATCACTAAGCCTAATATCTGTAATATATGTTTTGGTTGACGATGAGTATTCTTCTCTCATGGCCAGAGATCTTCGTGAAAAAAATTGACGTCATAGTTAATGAGGTTCAATCAAGACTTTGAGGAAAATTTTGGAGAGTTTTTAAAGCGGAATTATTCCTTGCAATTGTTTAGATACTGACGTCTTTTTATAATACATTTTAACTATCTTTTTCTTCTCTCTCCATCACATATTTTTTGAGATTGAGTTCAGTTTCTAGTAAAAGTGTCTAACTTTCTTTTAAATCGGCGACTTGGAATTTATTGTTGTAGGTCACTTGCCAGGGAGAATAGTGGATATTCCAGAAGTTGCTACTCATCAGCATGTCTGAGATTTTTATATTTTCTAGCCGATCTACGATCTACGATCTATATCTCATTGCAAGTTACTGACTACAAAAGCATCATTAGCTCGTCTTCTCTGGCAATTGTAATGAATCATATCCCTCAACCCAAATTAGACCCTTTCTGAGTTATCTAGAGATTTACGTCTCTTGCTCCTAGAACTGGTCATCGCTACAAGTGTAATTCCTTTGTCTTTGTTTGTTCTTCTACTTCAAATCTCCAGTAAGTAGGCCTTGATGATCCTTCATCATGTGAGACAATATCTTTATACCATATTGAAACACTCATATTTTTTCAAACCCAAGCTTTATCTTAATGACACGAGTCAACCTACATTTGTAAATATAATTAACCTATACGAAAACTATATATAGTTTGCCCTATTTTTTTTACCAAGCATATGCATGTTTTATCCGTATTTGTGATGGTATTTAGCTTGTTAGGATGCAAAGAGGCAGTTATTTGGGTATAAAGACTTATAATTGACATGATTATTCTGATCTATTTAATTCCTCACTAGACACGCTTCTAAAAACTAACTAGGACATAAAAAGTTCCAACGACCATATTAAATGCCAAAGCTTTAAGACTTAGAATGTAACAGAATCAACTTCGGTTTTCTCCCAGTTTTGTTCACATGCATTTAACTATGTGATATGGGGTAAGTCTATCATCAAAACACCAAACAATCAGACTATACTTAAAAAACAGAGATCATCGTAGAAATATCCCTATCAAATCGTTTATCAAAGGGATAACTGATAACGTTTTATGGCAACTTAAAATCCGTGGACCTAAGAGTAATTAGAAGAGAAACTATCAACATGCAATCTGCTTTTCAAACCTTAATGTTCTTGGAATCAAGTTCTAGACCCTCTTTTTTGTCTGTGAGAAACTCTTGCACGTCTTTTCGTTGATCACCTTGTAGTTGTATGACTTCTCCCATTTCTATATCAACCACGATAGTACCATTACAAGCTATGTAATGTGTTAGAATTACTAAGAATCGAGCTATTGATTTTTCATACCGAACTTCTTCTTGATAACTTTAAGAATCTTCCTTTGGTCGAATTTCTTAGGAAGGCCTTGGACAGTAGTTAAAGTCTTACGACCATTACGCTCTGTGGATATGTATTAGTTAACGAAAGATAAACATAAGTTATATTTAAAGATATAATAATGGTCAACAGGTACAAGTTTTTAATGGATAGCTAAGTTGTAACTTACGTTGAATTCGGATGTGGATGTAGTTTTGCGACTGCTTAGTCTCTCCTGTATCTTCATCGGCTTCGGCGAAGGGATCTAAACGTAATGAATTAGCATATTCACAAGGAATTAATATTCTCGAGCAAAAGCATAGGTTGGGTGAGAAAGGAACTGCTATCTACATACCGAATGTTTTCAGGTTGTCTATTGATGACATAAATGGTAGTTTAATATCAAGATTGCGCTGCACTACTTCGATATAGTAACTGATAAAACTTTAATGTTATTTGTTTGTAGGTAGTAAATTGTTTTATTTGTGGTAGCGATTTATTTCAAATAGAAAGCGAAGTTGTTCCGCTTAGAGGGTTGTGAGGGTAATTCAGTGTTGTTTAGAGAAAGCAATGAGGCGGGCGTTATGTATGAGGTGGTGGAGGGGCTAGCTTTCCTCTTAAGGCATTTACTTGTAAACCTGGGGCTTCACACATTTAATGTCATGTGATTAAAAACAAAGACACATAGCGTATCGTATCGCCACCATAATTACCACACAGAACCACAGTCATAAAACTAAATATTATTCTGATGGATGAAAGATCTTTCCTTCTAATTCTTTTGGAAAACTTGACTTAGACAGTCCTATTTTTCTAAGTCACAGCGGCTGGCTCCAAAATCGCCCACCCTTGAAAAAAACAGCACTAAATTCGCCTCCCCGCCAGATCACATATTTGTTCTTACACACGATTATGAAAGTGATGCTTACTCTAACTTACGCATGGTGATATGAATGTAGCTAAGATTTGATCATAGACTTCTAAATATTCCCCTGAGGTGCGGCCATAGCGGAAGATTCTGGGTTGGGAGCCTTCCCAGAAGCAGAACTGGGGGGGAGAAACATTGGAAGGTATGTCTGGAGGTTAAAAAATGAGTTATATGGAAGTGCTCTAATGATTGATTGGTGAGGTGGCAAACTTACCATTAAAAGAGCCACGACTGATAGTCAATTGTTAGCAGGCTTTCCCAATAACGAACTGGTCCTTCGGAGGGACTACTACTCACACGACATGCCCACAGTAAAGATAGCAGGCTGACCGGTACTTTTTTTTGTCTCTGAACTCTCGCCCAGCCAACTCTGGATTGCGAATAGCACTGATGCCCTTGGTATAGTTAGATAGAGGTCGTTTCGTATAAATATTTGTAGTGTAGGTCCCAAATTACCAGCCGACAAACTTGTTGCGAGTAAACATTGCTGCCATAGGCAATGTATTTCCCAATGTCCCGCTGATATCAGAGGAATTTTCTTTTATCGCGGGAGGTTGATAAGGAATGACTAAGCATAATATTAGCATAGCTAGATTCAATGACTGCTTAGCAACATACTGAGGTCAGTTCTTTTGCTGGCCATGGTTGCTGGTGATTGTTGAGTTTATTGTCTGGAGATAGACCATGAGCTGAACGAAGAGCTAGCTAAGTTTGGCTGTTGACAAGGATAGGCCTAACTAATCCCGTCATCATGTCTTTGTGGCACAGGATCGATCTTTTGCAATCTAAACCAGGCATTGATTGCCTAGTAAGATGGATGTAATAATATATAGGGCAATGATTCTTAATTTTTTCAGTAGTTTTTTACACAATCTTCATCCAATGGATGGACGTATGGACGTACTGACTGTCTTGAGTCCCTATATTCTTCTGGCTTCAGGCAGAAGAATGCCTTGTGCGTAATTTCAGGCTTACGTGGTTATCTATCCCTGTCTTGGCTGTCTGTTTAACTGAGGTTTTGCGGCTCCGTATCCTTGTTTCTTCAGATGTTCCGACATCCGGTCGCTGCCGTACCTAAGTAACTTAAGTATTTTAAAGTCGCAATCTCTCAACCACGAGTTAAAGACCGGCCTCTCTTCTCGAGATGGTCGAAAAATGAGCCCTCAGCGGCCACCAAGCAGAATTCAAAGGCCGCTTCCACCATATTGGACTCTATCACAGCAGCGAGCCGCTTCTTCACCAACGAGAAGAGGTAATGGCGATTATATACATCTGACATCCGATGGCGATAGTCGTCCGAAGCTTCCTATATCGCTACCAAAGTTGGAGATCTCTGCTACCGCGTCGCCAAAAATTGCCATGCAAACGTCCTTGAAGTCCTCGACGTCATCGGTAGAGTCAACATCAAGAGGAAAAGCGTCCTTACAACCTCGAGGTCAACCCCGGTCCCATCAATGTATTCCGAATATTATCAGCCCCGAGGCTTTAGATACAGTTGATAACATTCATAATGACATATCTACAAAGGAAATTTCAATGCCAATGCCTGTAAGGCCCAAGAAGTATTGCGCCTCTATCCCTAAGATCTTTCCAAGAGGTGTAACATGCTCTGTGAAGAAAGATCCACGACCCAGACCCTATCTTCCAGAAGTACCACCCCTTGCACCTCATTTTTCTCCAATCGGTAGGTCGTCCTCTCTCTAGAATATGGCCACTAACGTCTCCAAGGTAATACTGATTTCTTTCCATGGCTGGGAAGTCATCCAGAAGATCAATTCTCGGAACCAATTATTCGACAAGGCTACTATGATAAGTCCCAGATAACTCAGAATGAAATAGGATCTGCTCGCTCACTCATATTTCCGGCATTAAAACATAAGAGTGGCCTCCAAATCTTATCATCAGTATTTACGAATATACTCGTTCAACGTAGAGCACATGGCCAGATAACTTCCTCGTCAACTTTTAAGCCACCGCCACGAGTTACTGTTACAGATACGAAAAGAGAAATATGGCTAAAAGATTTAGCAAATCCTACCTCTTCATTGCGGCGTCTTAGCCGGTCAATTCCACATGGGATTAGAGGCAAGGTTTTACTGGAACAATCACTAGTAAAGAATATACCAATAGAGAGAGCCGTATGGCTGGCAAAATGTGTGGGCGCAAATGAATTGAGATCTTTTCGGAGAAAAGGTGTAAGTGGTACTTCTGCCATGGGAGGAGAAACAAAGTGGATACGTGATTTTACTATTTGTGTAGAACAATTCCTTGAAAATATCATAGGAGCTTGTGGTGGACCTGATTTTAAAGCAAAGATAAATTATGCGTAAGTTTGATTGATCTAGGATAGATGTATACTAATGCATGCTGAAAGAATTCGTTTATCTACTCATTTTCATGCTGAGTTTCTACTTGACCGCGAACATTACATGGATTGGCTCGTTATGTCTCTTGAGAACACCAATCAAGCTCGATTACCAATTTGGCTTCTTATAATCCAAATATACTGGAAAGATCTCCTGCAATGTAGGAAATATGGATGTAGGCTATCAAGTACTTTGTTGAATCAGCTGGCTGAGGTATTTTTTACCTCACTCATAATCCATTCTACCTACTAAACTGTACTAGACGCTTGATAACCCCGATAGTGACCTATTGTCTCCATTGTCTAAACGTTTGAAATTACTTATAAAAGATCTTATCCTCAATAAGCACGATAATTTTATAGCCCCAAAGATCTGGATGAAATTTAAGTCTTTAGTATACTCTCACCTAGGATCGGATGATGAACAAGTCAAGCTTAACATTAAATTTATTGACAAAAGAAATTCTCGATTAGTCCCTTTAGATGTTTCAACTAAAGACAATTCTGAAAAAAAATTAATTCAGATTCTTGATCAGAGTCTCATCACTCCTTATTCAAGTTCACTTGCTAAGGAAGCTTGGGATTTCTCTGAAAATAAGAGATTTTTGGTAAATAAAGTATTGGACTGGTCTACGTCAACATATCGGCTGGGTAAAACTAAAGTATATGTTGCTATTCGTTTACTCAAAGCATGGAGTCAAAACGGAATATCTGTAACTGAAAGCATACTTAACTTTTTAGATTCCAAAAGCTGCGAGATCGGTCGCAATAAATCTGATCTCTATCATATTATATCCGAGCTAGCACGATCAGGTCATTTCTCTTCTTCAAAATATTTTCAATGGCTGATTGCTAGAGGTGGTATAAAAGGTTCTGATTCCCTAAATAAAGATGGCCCCTGTGTTTCACGTCTTCTAGCTGAACTACCGACTGCAAACTTGAGTCAATCATTAAAGGAAACTCGCTTGAATCTATTAAAGCGGGCCAACTTCTCTACAGAGATAGAGCATAACTGTATGAAACGCTGCTTATCCATTCTACAAAGAGATCTTACTATCATGAATGATAATATTCACATACCTCTAAATCAAAATAGAACCCTAACAGATGAGAGTAAAAATTTGCTACTTGGAACAAGTAGGACAATAAAATCTGACATTGGATCATGGCTCAGAGACAAGTTTTGTCACCCAGTGACTCAAACAACAACTTCCACGATAAACTACTGGGAAAATTCAATTTCAAAATGTGAGAAGTTCGTTATTACTTCTTGTAATTTTACTACCGTTCGAGGCATTCTTGAGGAAACTGGCGATTTTTCAATGCTCGCCGATATTCTGAAAACTGTTTCAAAAACTTGTGATGTTGACATTTTAGCTTCTTGTGCTGACACTCTGAGTCTTAATCTCGAAATATTTGCCGCCATTGGTGCACTGAGGGAAATATATAATATTCTTCTCTCTCGATCCAGAACTTTTATAGATGAATCAAGCCCTATTCTGGGAAATTTTCTCTCATCTTTATTTGATCTCAGCTTGCGCCTGGAAGACCAGAAACTTACTGCTGACGAATTAGGTCAAGAAATTTTGTGTAACTTCAAAAAATCAGGAATTGATGCGTGCTCGCCAATATCAGATCACATGACTTCTGCTGAATCTATTGAAGTTCTTTTTTGCGATGAAATAGAAAAATATCTCGCCACCGGAAATAATCTAGACCAGAAAGGGATAGAACGGCTATTTCAAATAATTATTTCGGTATTCCAATCATCCTGGGAGA
>PEDP01001421.1:0-11274 GCA_002918395.1 Erysiphe pulchra
AGGAGGAGAATTATAGTTTTTAATACCAGCAGAAGATAGAGTTGCATTTTGGGCCTTCTGTCCGGGATGTCCAAGAATACTATGCCAGTCACGTTTTACGAGATATGTATTAAGATGCGTTGGGTTAGATGATGGTGGAGAGTGTATTAATCTTTCCATATTACGAGAAAATATGGCACATATAGTGCCATTAGGGCGGAGAAGTTTAATATCACGATTGTTTAGAGGCCATCGTATGGAAAATCCTTGTTTTTCTAATTGTGCTGTGGAGAGGATGCGATGTTTTTGCCCCGGTATATGTATAGCACCTTCAAGCGTCTCTGGTTTGTTTTCGATAGATGGAAACAACATGTTACCATAGCCTATACTTGTTACTTGGCCTCCTCCTACTACATGAACTGTTTGAGTGGTATCAATATAAGAGGTAAAATCTAATTTATTGCCTGAGACATGTACATCTGCAGCTGTATCTAATTGAAAACCAGTATTATCTGAGCTAGTAAGAGAAAGTACATGATTATCTTAACTACTGGATTTAGGCAAGGAGGTCTGAAATGCTATCTTTCGACCTCACCTAACCGTATGGATGTGCCTTTTTGCACCATTTTTCAAATACTCTTGCTCCGGCAGTTGAGCCAAGAGTCCACTTGATGTCTCCCACGACACCTCTCGATGGCTTAGGCCGAGGTTTGGTTCTACTACTTAATCTCCAACATGAAAAGGGGCGTTCCGGTGACTTATTTTCGCCACATTCGCACATCAGGACTGCTTCTTCGTGCTTAAATCTGCGATGGTATGCTGCGAAGTCGCTGTGTGCCGACCTTGCAGCTAGGAGCGATCTAAGGTTTTTTCGAGAAAGGAATTTTAGTTCGTCTGGCATTCTTCCGGTCATTCGAATACCAAGATATTTGTATCGCTCAGGAGCCTTGTTATTCCAGAATTCATCTATATTTGCTTCATATCTTTGTTCTAAGAGTCTCTTCCCCTTAGAAACAGAAGCTTGGGTACGTGTTGTGGGTTCGCCGCAAGCAGTTTTCGCTAATTCGTCAGCCTTTTTCATTCCCCACTATACCTGTGTGCCCTGGAATCCATCGTACACGAACAGTACCAGGCGATGCCAGTGATATGCGATTTCTTTTAGGCCAGCTGTTCTTTAACTCGTGAAATTCGGCAATCCGTTTAGAGCTTGATGAGGTCATAATTCCAGTATGTAGACGTAAGGCGGCTTCTTCGTTGTCTAGAAATACTGTGACGTTAGTTGCATATTTTCCCATGAAATGTGCCATGGCTGCTTTCAATCCCTCAGTGGCCCCGATAATTTCGGCATCGTACACTTCAGCCGTTTGGCCGAGGGGAATTCTTCCACTTGCGATTTCAAAAGTTGGTCCACGGAAAATACAATATCCTGCTCCCGCATTCCCGAATTCATTCATTGATCCATCAGAATACACTATCAAATCGAGTATACCAGATTTATCCGAGTCCACCCATTTCTGATACTCGCGTAGACTTTCCTTACGCCCGATAGCTCCAATTTCTTTTTTTGCTTCAATTCTGTCCATTTCTTGCCACGGTAATACCTGTGCATCGAGCGAGAGTTCTAAAGGCTGCCGGCGTCTAAGGGCTGATTGAGAGATATTAACAATATTAATTAAAATTGTTAGCGGAGAGTCAATGGGTGCTGCTCGAATCTGTGGGGCTGTTTGTTTGAGCTTTGAGACCCACCAAGCAGACCACAATGTAGTAGCTTTATTGGATGATATATGATAACGAAAAACTACTGATGTATCTGATAGGCGAATGAAGCTTTGGATGGATTGATAATAGTGAGTCCAATTACTCGAGTTGAGTGTCGGAATTGGCATAATTTTCTCTATGTTAGCAATACGTTCGGAAAGAGTCCAGACTTCGGTTTTTCTAGAAGCTTCTTTAATCGATGCCTGGAGCTCTTCTGCAGTGGCAGATGTTATGTCACCGATAATACTACTTTCTTTGTTATCATTATCGGTGTAGTCATTGTTGAAAGATGTAAGTGCCTCCTTAGAGGACTTATTTGGCTGAGGAGCATGGGTATGTTGTCGGCCGGGCTATCATCTCCATTTACCCATCGGATTTCAAATATTCCTCGACGTTCGTGTAATGTCTATCATGAAACGTTTTCCTTTTGTGGTGCCTAGTTTTACCACGCACTCGTATAATGAAAAAGTATCTGTACAAATTACTGCCGGAACATCATCTACTTTCTGTGACTTCGTGATTAGTTTTAGGATACTGCTTAAGGCGATAACGGTATCCGTGCTATTGACCATAGCATAAAGTTCTGAGGCCAGTATGCTTTTAGTTATTCTTTTACAATTAATTGATGTCCATGTAATGATATTACCTCTTAGAGTAAAATTATTATTATTGGTGGAATTATCTTCATTTGCTAAGACTATTACATGTCCGATTTGGGAGCTTAGATTTTTATTGTTCGCAAATGAGGCGTCAACAAGACGAATAGTTTTGCGCTTTTCAGATTTAGTGTCACACAATGAAGACCACGCTGCTGATTTTTGAGTTGCCACTGAAAACGTTTATTTAATGCTTTAACTTCTATGATTGTTGGTATTTGATATTGTGCAGCACGAGAGAGGTCGTACACTACCTCTGGCTGGCACACAGTTGCGATAAATGCCCCTCGAGCACGTTGTTCTAGGTAGATACTTATGTATTTTTCTGAATTAAAATCTACAAGTTCAATTCAGTTTCCTTGGTCTTTCTGAAGAACTAAAATTATTTCATAATGTTGATTCATGATTTTACTTCCATTAAAGCTCACAGTTTGTCCTGTTTCCAACGTTGTGTATGGTTTGGCGAGAAATCCAGCTTCCTGTAGGAATAAATTTTCTTGTTTAGCAATTTTTTTGTCAGCAAGAAAGAGAGTATCGTCTGTTTGAATACCGAATATTCCGAAACTGTCTTGATTGGTAGTTGTTAACAGGCACGGATCATAGGTCGATTGTTCCATTCTCAAATTTTCCCGATGGTGTTGCTGATAAGTCGTAAACCAATGCATTCCGGCTTCTGGTATTCCGTGGAGGGGTTTGATTATCTACATTGCTGTGCCAGGAGATAATAAATTTAAATTTTCTTTTGGTGGTTTTGCTAGAATCGTGCGGTTAATTTCGGAACTAGATTGGAAATTTGCCTGAGTTATGTCACGAATATAAAATTTGCATCGATTTTGAAGAGATGGGGTAATAGTAAGAATGAGACGCCGGCTCATTCGCTAAATAGTTGGAAATTGGGTAAATACTTCTTTCTGACTTACCCTCACCGTTGTATGCTTGAATCACCAAGCGCGACTTTTCGGTGGCTTTACCCTTTATCTCATTCACAAGTCTAGAGTTAAAAAAGCTAACACCACTTATAGTGATTGGGTTATACTTTACAAATTTAAAGACATCCTACATTTTCAGACTTTCTAATTCGATATTTTTCGCACCTCAGATTGGATTTCTGGTGTCTTTATCATGCCTTTCTCTCGAAGGATTTTAGAAAGCTTGATATCACGCTTCTTTTTGTTGGTAATGAAAGATTCGAAGACGATTGGAATTCCATTAAGTAAAAATTGTTGAAATATGGTTTGACAACTGTTGATCTGAATTTGTAGCCTGACTTGCTATATCTACAATACACTCTTGTTTTGAAATTAAAAGCAGTTTATGGGGTCCGGTTCAATTCTTCTTTTCTCGCCACACTACGACCTCTGAGTTTAGGGGGAGTTCTTGTAAATGATTGGTTTTAGGACCATTCCGTATACTTAATGCCTTCTTGATTTGGCGTTCAGCATGAAGTTTACAAACTTCCTACATAGCCACTATTATAACAGATACCCTTTGGATGATATTTGGTGATGGAGTATCAAAGACTCCTCAGATAGGAAAGAAAACGTGAGCCATAGTGACCCGAGCTGGAAATGGCCTCTTTTTGTCGAGGGCGAAGTTGGAAGCTACAGCCAACTAGATTTCAGTACTAGTCGCAAAAATGCAAGCTCCTGTCCAACTGGAACATGGGGTAGTATAAGTAAGCAAAGCCATGCCGTCTAATGAGATTTAAATAGTCTGTTCAGTGCGACCGGTTCTTCTGAAACTATACGGTCGGAATGATCCTGGAGCGCTCCAAAGAAAATGGTTATATTATTTTTCAAAAGCACTACCTTGCAGATTCAGAGTGCTTAACGAATCTGGTATTGCAAAGCCTTACAAAAAGAAACAACTTCTTGAGTTCTGCAAGTCGTCCTAGGGGGATTAAGGGCACAAGACCAGTGGCTAAGGGTGGTTTACTTAAGGAAATATTAAAAACAAAGGAGACAGTGAATCAAGCACTCGTCGAGACCTTTCAGCATTTGAAATTCAATCTAGCTGCGAGACGAAGACGAAGACCTTCAAGTAAGATCCAGGCTGGTGGAATACTACATTCGGAGTTTTTTCCCACACTGGGAGTGCTGCTATCAGACCCTGATGTGTGCATATGACCTTGTCGATAAGGTTGCAAAAGTGTGTCTGAGGGGTGGTAATTCCCTTCTTTGTTGGTCGTTACATTCCTGGCCATTATATGTTTGCACCCTAAGTCGCCACTGAGACCACTCGTACAGCTACCAGTGCTCCCGAGGCTGCTCCACACTTAACAGAATTTAATCGGCGTAAATTATGAGCAATCTCGAGGGCTTTGCTGCACCAGATCGCTACATGGTTTTTGAAATCAAGCCAGGTCGTTTCTTAATTTTCTTCGCCAAACTTGATTCATCGAACACATAGAATCCAGGGCGAGGGTCTTTGGAGAAATGGGCCATCCATGTCCGATGAGGTGCATCTAGAAAGTTACGTCCAATAAGTTTTATGGAGGCTAAGCAAGCCAAACACACACGTTCATTTTCGTTAATAAGTATGTCTTTAGTTACTTCTTATCTCTCATCTAATTTTTGGACTAATTTTGGATCGGTCAGAACCATATCTAGCGTCCAATTCGACGCAGCTTCTAATTTTGCGTCGAATAAGGATAAGCTAATAGCGGCTTTTAGTAGTTCTTGCCATGCCTTATCATTCTGAGGACTCAGAAAATAGCTAGAACGAACAGGTTTGATAATGCCTATTGATGCTGGCGAGACTGAAAGTTTCTTCGTCACTTCTTCGCAAATTCCAGCTGGGGAGAGCTTACGCTATTCATGGTTTTTAGTGAGCCGAATAAAGAGTCTCTTATCCTGGAGATATGTAAACGTAGTTTTTCTGGATAAGCACTTGGGAATAAAGGTGTAGTATCTACTGTTGCGAATTCAAAGATGGCGGATCGAAGGCATGCTTGAATAATTTTTGCAATCTCTTTCCATGCACTCTCATGAAATTTGGATGCTGTACCATCAATACCAATCAGAAAAAAGTGTACACCATCAACCGAGTGTGTCATGCCTTTCGGGTTGACGTGCCATGGAAATCTCTGCAAGCTTTCGCGAGAGGTAGGAGTGAATTCCTTTCATATCGTTTGAATAACCCATTATGACAGAGTCAACGGTATTTGAGGCTGCACGCTTTGTTGGAGGAATAGGCTGGAAGACCTGGTGACATTGAGGGATTTTGAGGAAGGTATTTTGTAGGATGGGGAGTGTAAAGGATATTTAGGAGCTCATTTCCGTCAAAGGAGCATAACTTTCAATGGCATGTTCCCTGTCTCGAGACGACCTTTTTAACACAAATTTGTATACTTAATCAATTGAGTTTCGGGATTCAAACTTTTGAAGTTTCCATATGATTCTTATGCACGACTTGTAATCCATTCTATTTCTATAGATCTTTTTCCACTTAGTTTTATGCAAGAGAGAGCAAACCATGAAGTAAACAAAATAGCGTAATTTTTTCAAATCGTATTAATTGAGCAGAAAAGCTTTTTAAATCTCATTCATTAACATTTACTTTCTTAAAAAAACAACTGTAAAATTTGGAAATGATCGCAATAACTAAAATTACATAAATTATAAGTCGTTTAATTGAGTAGAATTCGATGAAAATCTGAGGGGGTTGAAAATTTGGCTATTACAACAAACTTCATCTAGCACAAAGACTAGTAGGGATATTATCCCTGAAGCGAGGCTCTGCCCCACTATTCACCACTGTAGAATACAACAGATTTGTCTTTGTGAGTTTGCCGCGTATTGGTAGAGCGCCCTGAAGTGTTTGGAGCTTTATGTGCTTATCAGACAAACAATAATTAGTTGTTTGGTTGGTTCTTCCTTCTACGGGTAGAACCGCGAATTTGAAAATGGACCCAATTAGCACTCTAATTTTTCAACACACTTGTCTACAAGATAGGCTGCGTTATACTATAGATTACCGAAGTTTTGACTCATGCTATTGTTCTAGCATGGAGTGAGGAGTGTCATCTGCAGTTGTAAGGCAATTTATAATGTCATTTGAAGACACGTAACGAGTATTTTACGCTCAAGGCAGTCTGACGCAACCACGTGACATATATTGTTGGGTAAAAACTTCAAGCTACATGTCACGCAGTATACCGATACACAAATCATCTGCTCGATCCACAAAGCTGTTCTAAATATCGACTCAATACCTTTTTTCTCTTCTGTAAGAAGCAAATTTAGTCACAGTGATGTTTGTAGTACGAAGAGCCATATCAAATGCCTCAGCCCCGACAAGGAGAGCCTTCACAGCTTCTGCGAGAGATGTATGTAGATAGTACCCAGTTGTCCATCTAATTTTCTCTTTGATTCTTCACCATTAATCGCTAATATAACTAAATTTTTATTTAGTTGAAAAAAGTTACTGTTCTCGGTGCTGCTGGAGGGATTGGACAGCCACTATCTCTTCTACTAAAGCTCAATCCACGAGTAAGACTTATTTTCAATTTACCTCCTCTGAATTTCCCATACTAAAAATAAGGATTTTGAATATTTGGAAGAAAACTTACACCATTAAGAGAAAAAAAAAGATATATTACAATTAGTTCAATAATTGACTTTCATAGGTCTCTGATTTAGCTCTATACGATATTCGACTTGCTCATGGTGTTGCTACAGATATCGCTCATATAAATACCAAAAGTACAGTTACCGGATATGGACCATCAGAAGATGGACTTTCAAAAGCACTTAAAAATGCCGAGATTGTTTTGATTCCAGCTGGTGTTCCTCGAAAGCCTGGCATGTCTCGAGACGACCTTTTTAACACCAATGCTTCCATCGTTCGGGACCTTGCAAAAGCCATTGCTACATCTGCTCCTGAAGCTAAAATACTCGTTATCTCAAACCCAGTAAATAGCACTGTTCCCATTGTTGCAGAAGTTTTTAAAAAGCATGGCCTGTATAAACCCGAACGTCTCTTTGGTGTTACCACCTTAGATGTTGTTCGTGCCTCTCGTTTTGTCTCTGAAATTAAAAATACCGATCCCGATCAAGAGAGCATAACTGTTGTTGGGGGACACTCTGGCTATACCATTGTACCCCTCTTCTCTCAGTCTGCGCATCCCGACCTTGTAAAAGACGAAAATCTTCTGAAACGTGTACAATTTGGCGGTGATGAAGTTGTAAAGGCTAAAGATGGGTCTGGATCTGCAACGTTATCTATGGCAATGGCGGGCGCACGATTTACTGACAGCTTATTGAAAGCAGTTGAAGGAGAAAAGGGTGTAATTGAGCCTGCTTACGTTGACAGTCCACTTTATAAAGATCAGGGTGTTGAATTCTTTTCAAGCAAAGTTGAGCTTGGTCCTGGAGGAGTTCAAAAAATTCACGAAGTGGGCAAGATTGCTCCACAAGAAGAGAATCTCTTGAAAGTTGCTCT
Organism: Erysiphe pulchra; assembly: GCA_002918395.1. NCBI lineage: Eukaryota > Fungi > Ascomycota > Leotiomycetes > Helotiales > Erysiphaceae > Erysiphe > Erysiphe pulchra. The sequence continues at coordinate 7,836 of PEDP01001421.1, forward strand.
AGCTGACTTAGCAAAGGTATGTCCTTTTCTAAAAATCTATTCTCTTTCTATCTCGCTTAGGGAGGATTAAACTAATAATTTGTGTTACAGAACATCAACAAAGGAATTACATTTGTCAACAGTAACCCAGGCGCATAAACAAATTTGTGTCCATAAAAATCTATAATTTTTGGTTCCGAGATCCATCGACGTATAGTTAGGATGAAAGAGCCTCTACTTAATCTAAAATACTACTCTACACTATTTTGTTATACAGCTTTGAGCTTTGAAACTCGTTCAATGTATCAATATAGATCCTTTTTTAAAAAAAAACATAAGCCAAAAGTATCATGTAATTCAAAAAGAACAATTCGTCTTTTAAAATCTAATATTTTTATCTAAAAAATTCATTCAACAAAACGATATTCCGGCCTTGATATCCTGCTTAAAATAAAAAATATAACCACATCTCTTTCCCTTTTCAATCATAAGTCATATCTATTCAAGAATATTGAGTATCCATTTCTCGTTTTTCTTTCAAATATCGAAATTACACAATTCTACACTTATTTTGAATCGCCATCTATATATAGTATTTGTGCCACGCCACTTTCAAATACCAAAATTCGCGAATAGTTTGTGCTATTCACGAATGAATAAAAGTAAGAATCAACAAATTGATTTTTTTATTAAAATCTGAGTTTTCTATTATATCTACACATATACGCTTTCTTCCAAACTGCCTTTCAAACGCCATCTCAAAACGAATAGCTACAACAGATAAGAAGCCACAATCATCGTCATCTCTTTGGCAAGTATTTAATATCTTCCACATTCTACCGAAGATCAGATTGCTGATATGTAAGATTTCAATTGTCGTACGACGGTGCACAATTTCAGTAGATAAAAAGATTTTGGATATGTGTCGTACTGTGGTTTTTTTCCTTTAAGTCGTTTTTCTGTATTCATCTTTATCCATCTGTTGGAAAAAAAAAAAATTATTAACTAGTAAGTAAAATGGGTTTATTCTATATCCATAGCATCAAGATGGGCGTCAAGTCCTACTCTGCACCTCCACGTGGTGGCGCCTGGGAACCCTTTCTCTCGTTAGAAAGGAGCCAAGCAGAGAGGCACTCATCCTACCCTTCAGCATCCCCATTCATTCTCGCGGCACTCAGTCGGCTTCGTCTCTACATCGCAAACCCCTATCACCCTCTCTCCGAAGCATCCCCATAACTGTCCCAGGAAGTCAGAGTGAAGGGTTCTGCACTTACAAATACACAAATCCTAATGAAAATAAGCTGGTGGCGCAAGTGGTCAGATGCTGGTTGGACTTTCTAGAAGTGACAGATTGGATTCCTGTATAGCTTATTGGAGGAGAACTGCGGCTGCCCGTCGAAAAAGAGTACGGGAGAAATGGCTGAGGTTTTCTCCTGACGAGTTTTTCCCACTGGGTTTTCTCCTTGGGCTTTCCCTCAGTCTGTAGCCTTTTGGGTCATAGTGAATACGTTCCTACCCATTCGACCTAAGGTAACTAGCATCTGGATGGTGTATTGGAAGAAATTAGGCATCGGGTGGGCATTGCTGTAATTTGGAGGATCATGTATTCTAGATGTCTTCCATACGTGTCATGAACAATGTACGCTGCTAGAGCCGTCACGATAAAATACAAATATAGCATCAAGATTTCTGGTGCTAACATTCCTAATTCAACCTAAAAGATACAAAACTTGAAAAATTAAAAATTAAAAATTGGCCTTTTTTGTATTAGAAGTCAGTCTCCCTTGGTCACTGAGAAGAAACTCCGGCTCGATCACTTGTAGTAGCCCCTGAAGCTGTACTTATGAATGTGACCATTTTTGTACTTCTAGGGATACTATTTTTCCGACTAAAATGCTATTTTGTACAAGCTAATTACGATCCTGTACGGCTTTTGCCAAATAATTTAGAAAGACGTATTTGATACATATTTCCCTTGCTCTACTTGTGACACCCTATCTTCTGACATGATTCCAAAAGAAAATTAGAAATAAAAATCAAAGAGACTTATACAACAACAACAAAGTAATCAAGTAATTTGGCCAAAAAGACACAGTAGTTCACTTTCATCATCAGGTAAATTATAATTTTTCCGGTGATGGTCGAAATCCTTGCACTTATCAAAGTCGGAAAAATTCTACCATAGATTCACATTGGATTCACAGTAGATCTCTACCGTATATGGTAATTTTCCGCTTCTCCGACTCTCCAACGTTATTCTATTGTGGATCATTTCTTAGTAGGCGTCGTGAATCTGGCAACTCCGGTACTGTGGAAACGGCCGCCTCTCCCCAGCGTGCAAATTCAACACACCAGCTTCATGGTTTTGTAATATCATATTCTCTAGTAGAACTTGTTCCAATTGAACAAATAGATGTTAATGAATTTTGAACTTTCAATTCCTTATATTTTTATCATCCTTAGATACCTCTTGTTGTTTCTTTAAATCTTAATAGTCAACTCTCAGTCCTGTTGGAGCCTCCACACTTCCCATATCGAGACCTCCGGTTTCGATATCGGAAGTGTGGATGCTCGTCGTCGCGACCTACGGTCGCTCCATCCAGCCTCATTGTGACTCAGTGTTGGGCATGATGGAGAGACCGAAGGTCTCGCTGCGTTGATTACACTCATGTGACAAGTGAAATTTTAGTTAACTGTAAAGCATATATTTGGATTCTCAATTTAACAACGCGATATGTAATATGTATGCGCAAGTCGATCAGAAAAAGCTGACCTCTCAACAAAATTAAGAATTCCGCTGCACAGGACGATTTACCTATGTTGTTTATTCTTCGGTCATCCCATCTTTATGCTGTTTATTTTTTTTAAAGTATCTCCATATACTTCTTAAAATTAACCAATGACATAGCTTACGACGTCTTTGCCTTACTGAGGCAATCATATCAACACTTTTGCTACCCAAGGAAATAGGAAATACCGAAATAGTATCAATCGCTGAGCGAATAAGTCGTAACACGCGTGACGATAAATCCTAGAAATAGAGAATGATATTGCACGGAAGAAATGGATGCAGATCATCCTGTACAGTGTTATAATTGACTATTTGATAAATCTCATTCTTCTGATCGACTTCTCTGTACGTGACGCTAAGGTTTCTAAATTCATATCATTGAGTATCCTGAATTGTATCAGAAAAAGTTATAAAGTTAATCGTCAAGTAGTGTATCAGTGAGTTACAACTATCTACTTCCTTCCCCTATTCTCTAATATATATGTACCTTAGCATAAGGCTTACTAGACGCCTAACTTCTAAGGCCCTTTTCTACTCCCTTTCTTTATAAATTGTTTGCCCTCAAACATCAATGGAGCTACCCTTACTAATACCAACATTTAGAACTACATCTCTAGAGTTATCTATATGTTAATAATATAAAAAAATCATAAACATTCACTTAAATAG
>PEDP01001422.1:0-11264 GCA_002918395.1 Erysiphe pulchra
CAGGTATTCTGATCTGAATTCGAAAACTGATCAGTGTCGGAATACACTAATGGATTCAATATTACAAGCTTATTAAGGCAGTAATGGTATTTGTAAATGATCTTGTTTTTCTCTCTCCCTCTCTCCCCTACGAAAAGATGGGAGTTTATATACAATGACTAATTACCCCTATTACTATCGTTATAAAGAAATATCATTATACATTGCGGATGTTAGTCATCAAACATTACATAACACATGGTTAGTCATTACATTATTAGACAAAGGCCAATGGTACTAACTAAAAGTAGGATGTAATTGATGAGAATAGATTAAAATATGAAGTCTAAAGTGTCTGTGTCTGTGTTTACATACACTCTGTTTCCTGGGTAACACTTAGCCTTCAATTCAGGAGATTAAAATATTGTGCGCGAGGGAGGGCCAGCAACAGGTAAGTAGGTAAGTAGGGGATGGAAAGACTGGGGTTTAATGCACACTAACTAGGATTAATGTGAATGTCACCCAAAGCGGACGCTAGGGCGTATGCCTAGGACCTTAAATAGAATAAATAAATGTGAATGCCGAATGCCGGCTAGGATAATGAGAAATGACTAGGATTCAATTAATTCGTTTAGTGAATTTGGAAGATGATTGGCTGAGATGTGAGAAACAGGGGTGGAGCAGGGACAGACTGAGGGCCAGTTATACTTTCCCTAAATATTATAGGAGTACTGTAGATAGGAATCAAGAAGATTATCATGGAATATTCTGTAGAGAAGACTATTGGAGATCCTATACAAAATGTTGATAATGTTATCTCTGGCCATATGATCATATGCTTACTATCTCAAAAAGCAATCCACTTCCTCTATCCTACAACGCATATGTATCTACTTTTTAGATGTGACAGGTTGGATTCCTGTATGGCTTATTGGAGGGGGACTGCGGCTGCTCGTCGAAAAAGAGTACGGGAGGAATGGCTGGGGTTTTTCTCCTGACGAGTTTTTCCCACTGGGTTTTCTCTTTAGATTTTCCCCTAGTCTGTGGCCTTTTGGGTCATAGTGAATACGTTCCTACCCATTGGACCTAATGTAACTAGCATCTGGATGGTGTATTGGGAGAAATTAGGCACCGGGTGGGCATTGCTGTAGTTTGGAGGATCATGTATTCTAGATGTCTTCCATACGTGTCATGTACAATGTATGCTGGCTAGAGCCGACACGATAAAATATAAACTAAACTAAACTTATGTATCTACTATATTTGCAGGAATACGAGACCTAGAGCAAGCTGACCCGTACTATGTAGCCGACTAAATTCTCGAGGAAGAAATGCGGAGAGGAAGTAAATCCCAGGACATGAATTTTGTTGCACATAAAAACTGAAATAATTATGGGAAAGCTGGTCATTTAGCTGAAAACTATCAGCCTGCTCAAACCAGTGATAAGAAGTCTCAGTTCAATAGACCTTGTTACGTTCCTATAAGGAATATTTCTATATTCTTAACAGATCCCCGTGTCCACAACGAAGCTCTTCTCCAGTTTTTCTCACTTGGACACTGTTCGAGTTTTTTTAATACATTCTTTAGAGCTCAACATGTATACTGGGCGAAAGTTTCTGTCTCAAATATATTTAAAAATGTGAACGGTGACAGCCATTGTGATACCACTTGGGCGAATTGAAGTAAACTTGCCTTCGAAATCAAAGCTTTTCACGAAGATCAGAGAAAGTGGTTGTTGAATCTATAGGATTGGGTATATTTCGGTAAATTTGGATGTGTTTACATGTCACACATTCTTTAGTTGAAAGCCAAGTCACTGTCTATATTACGCATATCTGCGTAGAATCTAATGTGTTTCCTGAACGGTATTTTTTTAAAAGCTCCTCTACGATAAGACAGGTAAGTTTGTACATCTCAGACCAATCGGAGAGAGTAGGTAGCTTTAAGGTGATGTGATTCTTTTGGGGGTTTTTACTGATAAACATAGCTGCTCAAAGTACTCTTGAGCAAATTTTTCGGTAGGGAGATGGCCATTGCAAGGTTTATGAAACTTCAATAACTGTTACTTTTTGAATCACATCTTGCAATCCCAAGCTTCTTTTCTTCAAAATCTTGAAAGCTAGCGAGTGGGACTTTTGACAAATACGCCATCCAAGCCTTATATGAAGCTACGGCTCTGTTTTTCTCGTTTACTATTAGTTAAACTGGCGGTAAAGTGCAGTCTCGGTCAACTCTGCCAGCAAGCATAGAATTGCTAATTTCTTTCTGTCCCCTGTACTTTATGAGTATATGACAGTACCGTGGAGATAATCACTGGAATCCAATTAATCATTGGTTCAAGTTTTGCTCCCGATAAGAGATAACCTTTCCTTACATTTAGATTATCCTTGTCTTGCATGCTTCTATGCTTTAAGGAAAGTTGTTATTTTTCCATAGAGTTATGGTGAGAACAAATTCCCACGGGAAATACTTCATACCGCTCGTGCTCTTTTGCAAGATGAATCCAGCACATGAAGGTGGATGCAAAGACTTGACACCTCCTTTTTAAAGTGTATGTAAAGAGAAACACACCCTTATATGTGACAATAGAAGAAAAGAACTATGAGAAAAAGGTTACAGTATAAACAAAAAATATTTGGGAGACGACTAAGTCAAAGCATCTAATTACGTAGGAAGAACGTGATGCTCAAGCAATATTGGATATTTGGCTCCGCCAGAAAACATCAAATTGCTTAAACAAAGTCAGGAGCTTAAGACAAACAAATGAAATCAAGTCAGAAGTTCTACACAGCACTGAATTGTTGCAATACTAATATATTCGGCAGTAGTATAAAATTTATTCTAAATGCTTCGTGATATCCAAACTAATATGGATACATTTACACATCTGACTCGGTCATGTAGCAACACAGGTTTTTAGTCTTCGTCTCCAATGGTAAGGTATTCAACAAAAAACCTTCAGCTATAGTGATAAGAAATCTCATACGTTTGAGAATTTCTGATCGGTAGTAACCATGATGTTATATTTCGTAGCATTGTGACATATTAAGAAAATCAACGATGATAGACATTACTTAAGCATGGTGAAACTAATGGAATTTAAGGTACAGACAAAATGAAGAAATCGAATTAGATATTTTTGACAGGCAAAATAGTTTGATTCTGATTCCTATGATATAAGATGCACAAGGCTTAGAGAAGGTTTCAAACTTACCCATCTCGAGTTAAAACGATACAAAAAGGGCTGTCTATTTGAATATAAAAGAAAGGCCTTTTCTTTAGTATTAGCTACCATGAGAAGAGTGAATCTTTTCATAGAGCTCTTATTAGCGATTATTTTAAGGATGATGTCATGGCAAGTCCCGTACCGGCCAGTATGACTGTGTAATTGTGTGAGGAGAAGAAATCGAGTCATATCATTGTCACACATAATTCTTATATGATGCCTTGTTTGAGGTGACCAGCAGATTCATGCTAGGTTGAGTCATAATCCTAGAGTGAAATAAAACATGAAACAGAAAATGGTATTAGAAAGAATGCAAGCCCAGAAGATATTTATTATAGGGCCTATTTCTCTTTGAGGCCCCCAATTCGATCTATATCAATTGATTGGAATCGACCTCCATTCTCTTCATATGCAGGTAACTGTTCTTCATCTCTTAACGGCTCAAGGCCAATTCCTGCTTCACCAACACGAACAACAACAACACGTCCACTCATCCTTCGTCCTGTTTCGTCTTGCTCATCAGGAAAGGTAATTCGGATCTCTGGAACAGCTTCAGGGGTCAATGGCGAACTTGAGTTTATAGAAGCCTTCTTCTCTTCATAAATCGAGTATGATGAACATCGTCTGAAGGGAGTATTAACACTCAAGTGTTGATGATTTCGCGATTGATTGGTCTCGGGAGATGCAACATAATGGCGACAAAGCGCACGTCGTCTACGAATAGTACGAGCGATGAGCAAGACCACAGTTAAAAGAAGAGATATGAAAATAAGAACTAAAAGCGTAATAAGAAGATTTATCATTGTTGAAGAATTGTGCTGTTCATTCCTAGCTTGCAATTGGATTCCATTTCTAGTGGGTATTTTGGCCATATCCTTCGTCTTATGGACCGATCTCTTGAAAGATGATCGCTATGAGAAATTTAATTAAGCTTAAAAGTGATTACTCGTAAGTTGAATTATAAGATATACTACTACTTAATCTTAATATTAGCTGAAAGGCCCATTGAAATCGACGATAATATACCTGTAAAGAAAAGCTAATCACAGATTGAATAGCTTAAAAGTCCCAAACCACTTTTATTAACATTCAATATGTTTTATTATTGATTCTTAGGTCAAATCACAATTCAGGTAAGAAATTAATGTTTATGGAAAGACCGTTGGAAACGAATAAGGAGACCTAGAATCGTATGAAGAGAGAAAATGTTGTTTTATTGATGCAAACGTGGTGAATGGAAGATAAGTAGTGATGAAGTTATAGCTTTGTTGGTGCAATGTGATTGACCACAGGATGTAGAAATGAGCAGTAATTAGAATGAATGAATAAACGGTTGATCGAATGAATGAACGAATTAACGAATGCGAGTGAATATAATTAGGGTTGGATCAAAATACAGAAAAGTGATGTGTGATTCCAACTCCAAGAATGTGTGCGGATGTTGTGAAAGGATGGGGAATTGTGTTTGTGAACCAGATAGTCAGATAGTCAGTACTAGTAATAATTAGAAAATGTCAGTGGGGTAGGGCAGGGGTAGAGCTGAGCCAGCGCACATGGGCAACTTGAACACAATCTAATGCTGGCCAATACTAGTTGAGCTAAAATGTGATAGCGATCTAAATCGGTACAAGGCTTAATGTTACTCTTCATAACGAGACCCAATCAGAGGGTCAAAACTTCTAGGGCTCGTCTGTAAACGGCCTAGTGGCATGCGATGTAAAATTAGGTCAGGGCTCTATAATTACCGGATAAATTCATCCACAACTCCGAGTGAAGCCTCTTCCCCGGACTGCAGTCAACCCTAATTCTCATCTCAAGATATACAGGTGTGTATTCACGCTTCTTCGCTATGGCAATCCTAAAACCCCATTAATCGACAGCTCACGTTTAGTATCGAATCATCTGGAGCATCACACGCACAATCTTTCCTGTAATTTTTGTGTGTGGTAGAAACGGTAGTCTAGTCCAGTCCAAATGAGCTACTACACCCAGTGAACCATCGATGGATGAATGGCCTGCAACGACGAGTAAAGATCATATCAGCTTTGTAAAGCCCTGCACTGCAAACTAAACTCTTGGCCCTTATGCTGATGGACGGTCGATTACGGTCATTTCTTCGGAAATCGGTCTCAGCGACTTTTCTTTTTAACGTTTTTCGCCAAGCGAGTCCAAATGCTGGTACACACTAACTAAGCCTGAGACCCCGCGACTCAATAGGGAGCATTGATTTTCTAAACTGGCAAATAAACAAGAAAGACCAAATGGATAAGTCAGTGATTTAATCCAGAGATTTTTCTGCTGCTCCTGACATTGCTACACTCTTGCTCTCAACTCAGGGAAGGAATTCTTAGCATGACAAGGAAGTTTAATCACATGACACCCCCTATCAAAATTAAGTTCATCTGAACACAATCATCCGAACTAACAACCAAGTTATGTACTTGTGCTTCTCCTGCCAATGCCAAAACGGTCGGATAGCGTAGAATTATGTGTCTGAGCCTATTTCTCAAACATGGCATGGGTAGGCAGATATCAGGGTCAGTCAGTCAAATCGGACATACTATTTGGGACAGAAGATGGACCCTGTGATTTCCTACCACATATCGTGTACAACGGAAACGTGTGGAATGATGAAAATAAGTTCGGATGATTACAAATTGCAGATTTCTCAAAGATATTACTCCGGGAGGTGATCATATACTGGCACAAATCTTATACCGTCAGTTATTTTTGCTAATGAAACCGATTAGATAATTGAAATAAAGAAGACACATTCAATCGTCGTGTAATTTTTCTGGATATTATTTACAGGCTAAATGACATTGGTTGACAGATGGTTTTTAAAAATTCTTACAACAAACAGGACACGTAGGGTAATAAGCTCTTAAATTCTGGCCCCTTCGACAGGTAGCAGGTTGGTTCGACTGAAGAAAAAGTCTTTTTTATTTGCCTCAACCCGACATCACTCGCAGAATGGCCAAGCGACTAGGCAATAGAAAACATTTTTCTAAGGCAGGTAAACTACATATCTCATTTACAACGTAAGATAAATAAAATGGGTTTCATTGTACAATTTCCAGGCAATAATTGTAAGGTCCATATTTTCTGTATACGGGTTGATTTGGACCAACTGTGTTTAAAGACAGTTGGCAAAGCAAAACCCGTGTCTCCAAAATCTGTGGTAAACATAAATTATTTCTTTTTTAATCAATTTTTTTCGCGTTGACAATGAAAAATCCGAGCCAAGACTAACAATATCAAATGAAAATCAGGTTGGTATTAACGCTTGTTGTGAGTTCAATCTTACTTTTGTTTGTTGTCTCATGTGAGAAAAAAAAACATGTATTAATGCATAAAAGTGCCATAGATTGATTGGCTTAGCTTCATCTAAAGCCAATAATATGGGGAACTTATTGGGCTATAATACGCTACGTATGCATTAATCTAGGGTTTTATTTACGGACGCCGCCACTGCGCACGAACCAGGCCAAAGTGTTTAGCTTGTTGGCACTAGCAAAATTTACTGGGGATAATTAAACGAAACGTCTTTTGCCAAGCTTAATTTATACCAAAATAGCGCGAATCTTTCCAATTTTCTGGGGCCGTAACTACTACTTCAAAAAAATATCTCTATCAATTCTGCCTGAGTGAAGAAAATAACATGGATCTTAACTAGGTTTAGATGAAAATATTTAGAATACTTCACGCTAGATCGTTCCACCGTCTTTTTGAAGTATTAACGACTTTGATGGTACTGGCTCCCCTTCATTTCACAAAATACGTCTTAAAATAAATCACCTTGATATTTTTCTGCTGTGTGTTGTAGGGTGATTCTGAACAGTGGGGTAGGAATAGGGTCTATTTATGTATCCGCTAAGCCCAACATGGCATGATTTACACCAAATTTTATATGGTTTTTTCACATGCGACAAATCTTGAATTGTGCACTCTGCGAAGTTGGTCCGAATCATGATTGAATTATATTTCCATAAAAGTATCATACAACAAATACTAATTCTAATAAATTCCATTAAGAATCTAATAATTAATCTCCTGTTGGCCCACCATTGTCCTCTGTAAAGGTCAAACAACTGTAATGCATTCTTTCAGTGAGTTTTGTGAGCTCTGGAAAACTCACAGAATCACAACCGGATAACACTCGTATTTTCGATTTTCCAATTCGGGCTAGATTACCTTTTCATTCATGACAAATCAATGAAAGGGCTCAGTTGCTAGATAATTCTAGGTAGCTCATCTTCCAATTATCAGGACGTAACTTCGTAAAATTCTCAGCCTTATCTGAAAGAGCCAAGCGTAGGCTCCCATCGACACGGGTGTAGAAGGTGGCGACTGAAAAGAAATTCAGTGCCTAGGAATTGTAAGAATGAAAAACTTGGTAAAGGATAACCAAGACGTTCATGTTGATGATTACAAAATTCTTAATGTAATAATGTGTCATACCGTAATTGTGGTGTAGAGGTGTGTGTTGAGGGGAAAAGGAGAATATTATTTTCAGGACTGCCGGAGATTTCGGGCCAATATTTTATACTTCAACTAGCACAAGGATTAGTAGGGATATTGTCCCTGAAACGAGGCTTTACCATGAAAGACTGTAAATCATCTGAATCTAAACTAGGGATGGGTAAAATATGGATTAGAGAGAATATTGAATATTACTGTAAAATGTATTCATACAGGCAAAAGAATAATACAGATACACCTGTACTTTTAGCTAACCTGATTAAGAAATCATGTGACCCCGGTGTCGTCAAAATTTGCTGGAAATTTACTGGAAATTTTACCGACGCCAAACTGACAATATCTGGCAAAATGCATTCCAATAGGATTAATACGGTAGCGCTTCATCCATGATCCAACTGTGTAATTATAATAAATTTTTTGAAACAAAGCTTCTCCTGTCTTTCATCCCAAAATCTCTGCAAAGGTATACCCACGTCAATAATAATAAATCTCTCAATTTCTTAGCAGTACCATCCGGCTTTGACACCACAGAAAGCTTCTGGTGACAAGTCGCCTAACCATGGAGCTATGCAAAAAGGAATCTTGTTATAAATACGATATGCTGGGTAAAGATTAAAAAGTGGATGGCGATGACACTGAGGACGAGAATGATGATCCTGATGTTGAGCTTTAATCTAGGACTGACTGATGGCATTTCCAAAACTTCGGTTACTAGATTGTTTCTTAAAATAGGAGTGCATGAATGTATTACATAAGCTAGGACCCACAGAAGCTGGGCACCCCTAAGATACCACGTGTTGAAAAGAACCAGACATTCCGATATGTTCAACATCAACCAGTATTAAAGACGCATACAGATTATGGATTATCGGGGCTGGTCTAGTGCCTCTTTACAGTACTTTCAAAGCTTGGTATAAAATTACAAACACCAACTTCCTCTAGAACATATACAGCTACTTCTGATCTTCCTGACTCCTTCAGCACAGCAGAAAGTCTTTAAAAATCGATATCGGATAGCCTCTCACCAGGGAAGCTCACCAACTCCAGTATTTGTGGCAGTTGCTTTATTAGCTAAGGTCACAAATCGAATGGCCCATGCCATGACACATCTATTTACTGAGTGAGGTACATACTCTTCTAGCAACTAATAGAGCCCTTGCAAACGGCATAGAGCTTAAGAAATTTGAGTCCATCACTGAGGGGAACTCACACTATAGTATGCGTAAGGAGTTTTTGATTCGAGGAGACAGATAAATGAACAGGCTCGACGCAACAAGTGCTCTGAGGGGGTGGGCAAAATGAGGGGCAACCCTTTAGACGAAAATGTAACAGCTGTGATGTAAATGTTTATCAAGTCTACCTATTTCAAGATATAATAGTTGTATCAGGGTTTAGTAGATTCCACTAAGTTTTGATGGATTTTATTTGTAGTGATTTCCCAGTCCTAACCAGAAAGAATGGGGTTGAAAGAAAGTTATCCACCCAGAGTTAAATCACGTTACACATAACATTACCATGATCATAGTCACTAGCAGAAGAATTTTAACCTCTGATCTCAGAGAAAGACATTGATATATTTGCTCCTCTACCATAGCTGTTTTATCGTACAATGTGATGTGCTAATGACTTAAATACATCAGCCATAAATAAAGTGGCACAATTTCATCTACTAAATAACCTTGACTTAAAGACTATTGCATTATTCTCAACTACTAGTTCCGGGCAGATCTCTCTCTATCTAAAGGGGTTCAATGCATTACGAGTTTCTGGAATTCATTTTCTCATGACGTCAAATATGCCAACACCATTAGTACTAAATTATTACAGCATGGAATTATAGATTCAGAATATAAATAACATTAAAACATCCCTGAGCATCTGGTTTTTGTGGTCGAATACATTTAAGAGGGCCTCCCCTCGGGACCAGCTTGCCCACAAAGAGACATTGACAGCGACCTATTCCCCCCTTGTTTTGAATTTGAGATCACAGCTACACTAACCCATACTGGATGGCCATTTGACTATCATTCATGCGCGAAATTGTATGAGCTTCTCTATTAGAACCGTTATACCCTCTAAAGATCTTTAAAAGGGGCAATGGAAATCGCGTGCACAGTAAACGATACCTAGCGATTCTAGCCAGGCAAGTTCTAGACTCCATAGTCTCAAGAGGCGCTTATATCTAAGTATACCTCCCAATTATCTCGTATTTTAGATATCATCCTTACTCCAACCCTGTGAGTGCTCAGAAGACGGTGCTTCTTTCTTTGAGAGACAATATAATGTCAAAATATTGCTCTGCTGTAAGAACTCATAATAAGGGGAGCCAACTAGTTTAATCCGTCAAAAATCTAACGACAGTTGGGATAGCGCCGGAAACTCATTTTGGTGATCTCTATTTATTGGCCATGAGATGAGCGATAAATTTCAGTTTCGTAAGAGATATTATAATAAGCTGAAGATGCTGTCTTCGTTCCCCATTTCTTGTCATTCAAACATGAAAATGTAAATATAGAAGAAATGATGATGTGGATTCGAAAACCTTTCTATTCAGATTTGAAGGATCCCACACATTTATTTATCAATTGGTTGAAGAAACTCAAATATCCTTCTCGCAATCACCGCTTCTCCTTCCATCTATCTACTATTGCCTCTGCTAAGACCGCTCCGTGTATAGTCTCTTCTTTTACTAGAACCTCCGAGAACAGCAACCTCCTCTCTTTCTGGACCACGAGTTTTCGCTCGCAGAAGCATTTGCATGTTCAAAAAAAGGAAAGATCGCTTTGATTGGAAGCTAAATCAGATCCTAAAAATAGTTCTAAAGTAGAGCCAGCAGGTCTACCATACGAGTTATAATAATAACAGCAGCATCCAAAACCTGTGATGCGGGATACAGTAGGAGAATGATCGTACCTAACCAGCTTCAACAGAAGTACGTTTACAAGTATCGATGTTCAATGTTCAAATTTCAAAACATCTTGATGTATTCATCATTAATCTTTTTCAAGAACCTGAACTGCAGGAAAATATAAATAAGATTTCGAGACTTCCAAGAACTTACGATTTAAGATCATAACATGGCTCTTGTCTTTTGCTTTGAAAGACTAGGACAGATTGTGAAGAATTGCATAGCGCTTATATTTAATATTTACTTAAAATATATTAAATATATCTCACATTCCTTATTGAACTTATCCAATTTTCAAAATTTTATCCTTCAATTGTAATCTTGCTCATATATAAAAATCATGCTTGAAATTATTATGAATTATTATGAAGTAGTTTGATTTATGTATTTGTGTTATTAATTCAGCAAATAAAAGCACGGACCACTTAAATTCTAGTGCGAGGCTGGAATCTACTTAGATTTAGGGAAATGTTATTTGCCCACCACAAGAAAATTAAATGCCCTCCCCCCCACTTTGCACAATTCTGGGACATCTGGATCTTTAATTGGTTTTTAGAATTTTCGGACCAATCAACACTCTACAATCCTTACTATTTGTCTACTTCTACCACTAATAATCTCTACTAACTACCTTCATAAAATCCATTCACAGTACATAACTTATTTGC
>PEDP01001423.1:0-11235 GCA_002918395.1 Erysiphe pulchra
CTATACCAATTTAAATTAATTCAATTGAGTATAAATTGATAAATATATGGTGATAAATATCTGAACATGTTGTGAGCTTGAGGATTTTCGTGAGGAATTTGATTACCAATTGTGCATAAAACTCACTTGGGTAAAGTATAAAGTTTAAATAGAGAGTTAAACTAGATGACAAAAGAGATGTTTGAGGACCCCTAATTTTTGCAAAAAGAATTTGCGCAAATAATTTTCCTTCCCCGCGAAGCTAGCTGATTAACCAAGAGAACCACTAAAACACTTAAATTTCATTATCAACAATTTTGATGCCCAACATCACAATAAATTAGTAGATTCTACATGTTTTAATACAGCTGTATAATTTACTCAATGTCTCAACTCTTGCCTCCATGTCTTAAGACTATTGATCTTTCACCCTCAAAGCGTCTACGACTCAACACACGTGCCAAAATAGTTGCAGCTGCTACTACAGCTGCAGCTTATCACTCTCCTCTCTCACTGCAGATTATGGTTAATTTTTCTACTACTAAGTAGAATTTGAATAGAGGAGCTGGATTGGATAGAAATTTTCACAAGCCTGGTACTGAACGCCAAAGGGCATACATCCGGAGTGTAAATCCAAAAAAAAAAAAAAAAAAAACGTATCCGATGCGGAGCGTTTCAAGGTCGAAGAGGAAGATAATGGGAATAGGCAAGAAAGGTATCTTTGGCAGGTATCTGAAGGGCGAAGGCTGATGAGCCGATTTACACCTGCAGCAGATGATAGCTATCACAGACGCATAGCACAAGCTAATTATCATTCTAACTTTGATAAATTTTCTCGAAGCTAGATTCGTTCTCATAGTTATCAAAGAAGTTAAGGAAAATTCCTTTAAATATTCAATGTTTGATCTAGCCGTAGAAATTTCTCCCCATAAATAAATGTAATCTACAATTAAGTAAACATTAACTCAAGAACCGATTACCTAACCGTAACAGTTACAAGGACAAGACTAAAGCGCAGATTTGTTTGAGGATGAAGACGAAGATGATGACAAAGTTTGAAGATAACGATTACATGCCATTCTGTAAATTTATTCTCATCACGTGAGTTTTAATAGGGGCGTTATCCAAAAATTAATAGGGATTTAGCGGTTCCTTGAGTTTTTTCTTCCTTTAATCACAGCTAGATTTTGGACAAAATCACCAACTTCAATATACTACAAAGATTATGTCACAACAGATTACTATGATAATTCGTAAATACTTGAGTTCTACTCTGATACAATCTAGGGCTAATTTTTGTTTGTTTTATTTAACGTTTATCTACGGCCGAAAAAATCCCTATACAGTAAGTACCCTGAAGAGCCAAAAGACTCACTGCCTTAGTTGTAGCAGGCATCAACTATTTAAACCAAAATAGTGCTTGTCTAATTTTAATTACATGATGGGGTAAATGTCGTTAGACCATTAGAACCTCCAGACTTCGGCGACCTGTGGATCAGAATATAATATAATACAAGAAAACAGGGCAAGCGCACTACGTTAGCGGTGGACATTTTTTTTTTTAATTAGGTGATATTTCGTTTTGGGCATAATAAGGAGAGAAACTTTGTGGCGCTAAGCCATTTAAAAAATTCTTTTGCGCCGCTATAGGTCCCAAAGAAGAATTGGGTAGGGTCACTCGCTGATGATCTTGGGACCTTTGGCAGGCGTTGAGGAGAGAATCTACACTGTAGTACATGTCTAGGCGACTTTAAGGCTGTGCAGCTACATGTGTTAGTAGCGTTTGTGTGAATGAAACGTTCATGACAAGCCGCGAAATCTCCGTGTCCGAAGGGTACTGCATATATATGTGCTACAAGATGACAGGGTAGGTTAAGCTCTGAGGGGTGGCTGAGCAAGTTACTAATGCCGAGCTCTTTATAAGATTGGGGTAAATTGTTTAGCCAATACTCTTTAACGCTATATCTATCATTTCCTAGGCCCATTTGTTTACTGATACTATAGGTAGTGGGCATATTCGGTCTGAGATTATGTTGCATGCTTCTTTGGCTACAATGTCTGCTTGCTCATTACCCTGTATATCATTGTGGCCAGGGATCCAGATAATCTTTACTTGTCCTGGGAGAATACGTAAAAGGCGGTATCGACTACACCATGATGAAGCCAGAGATGCAAATTGATTAAATTTACTTTGAAAAAGCAGTCTCTAGTGCAAAAACTGCAGCGTGTATTTCGGCATCAAATGCGCTCAGTGTAGGACTTAGGGGTGTACTACTCTGTATAATAACTTGGTTCGCTTGATATATTACAGCCTCAGCTTCATCCTTTTGGCCTGAGGGTAATTCTATGTGACTTGCATATGTGTCAACGGCAAGATCTTGAAATGGAATGTTACTTATGTTATAGCGTGAGTGATTAGCCACACGTCTGATTCCCGCGTGCCAACTTTCTTGGATAATCCAGGGCGCGCAGATGAAGGGATCGATATACTCAATATCAGGGAGTTTCAGAATCCATCTGGAGAAGCGAAAGTTATCCTTTCTGGTTCGTTCTATTAATTCTGCTTGACGTTGAAGAGGATGGCGAAGATCTAGGCAATGTGTACGGAGGGTAGCTTGCCTAGATTTCTTGTCTAGGTCAAGGACTGGTGGAAGGAGGCCCGATTCACGTGGTAAATCAGGTGTGGGGGTAGTTTTATATACCAGTAGAGTTACTCTGGCGCTGGACAAGATCACTTTTCGTAGGATGTCGATGTGCCCTTTGACTCTGTTCGATATGATGCGACTTTGATCTGTTGCCCTGTTCATGCCTGGCCACCATGTTTCTGAACCAAAAAGTGCTGATGGAAGGATACATCAACGTACTTCTTGTTTCAGGAGACGGAGAGGGGTTCCTCTCGTCGTATTACCAAGACTTCGAAGTGCATTTATCACTTTTGTCGCCTTCCCCGCTCGTATTGTAACATTCCATTGGAATGATAGTTCTTTATCAAAGTAGATGCCAAGCCATCTTGTATAAGACGCAAATGGTTTTCAGGTACTAGTTTAGTGTCCCATGTTACAGTAGTATTTGGGTCTTTGTCAGAACGCCAGCATGAAAAATGCTGCAATTCTGTTTTATCAGGATCAAAGTAGATGCCTTCGGTCCGTCCTCATTCATAGATCTTTTTTATTGTCTCAGATAATGAGATACAATTTTCACTAAGAGAGAGAGTCATTTATTGCTAGAATAGCTATGTGATCTGCATAGCCAAAATTTCTTGATGTTTTCCCGATCCTGAATAGAGGAGAGATATACAACATAAACAGTATAGGCCACTTTCCTGATTTTCAAATAAGATTTGAACGTAATCTAATGCGACTTCCGTCGAAATTTTCATACATTCATCTTGTTGATGGCTCTCAGCGTGGTCATTCACTTGTTTTCAAAGCCAGAACACCTCCTTAAGATCTTCAAAGCAAGATCTATTAGAACTTCTCCCAATAGCTTGTGAATAAGCCGGGTTTTGCTAAGATAGTTTACCTTCAGGTTACTATGCTAAGATTCCACGTTTTTACTCGTATTAATTTTTAGTAAATTCTATGATATTCTATGATATTCTATCAGTTATAAATCCTCGTGTTTGAATTTGATTACAAACCTTTCCGGCACCAATCCAAGAAACCGAGCTTTGTAGTTATTCTAAATAATATTGAAATCTTTCACAGGTCTTGTGTAAACCAGCATCTTGAAATCAGATACAGCAGCATTCCTCATCATTTGAAAATTCACTTTATCCTTGGAGGTGATCTTAGCAGTAGCTTTAGATCGCAGTACCCGAAAAAATGCCAGTGGCAACATCATATCTCGGGGGGTTAAAAGGTAGCCTTAATCGCAGCCGATTCGGTCGCACAACAACCAATCATGAATGTTGGTGACTCAGTCAATGGTGTAATACTTTTTAGCCACTTTAAACCTTCTACCAACGGCCACCGTGACTCAGAATTACGTAACATAAATGCTACCGATATCCCAAGGCCAGCTTCATTGTTTTTTACAACGTTGGTGGAAATAAGAGCTTTTCTAATATCTTCGTTGCTTCTTTACCAAAAGAGCCTTACAAGTCTGATCGAAAAAAGGCCGTACGCGCTTCAAACAATTGCTGCGCCCTTGGAGACCAAGCTTTAAAATACGCCGCTGCTCGCTGCTTCTGCCTTTGTTTTCGTACATTTAACATGATGAAAAGATTTGGCATCATAGTAAAAGTGCGACATGTACTTTGAACCTTCTAGTCCTACTGTAAATTCAGTAATATCCCACGAGACAACAACCATGTGACTTTTTCATCTATTATGGAAATTTCGCGGTTTTTTTCCGTACGACACGAGACTATTGCTTTAGCTTTCGCTATCAAGCAAGAATCACAATCAACTGTTGATAGCTTTTCCTTTGAATCAAATTCACAACCAACGACATTCTGTGGAAGAGACTCAATCGCTTTAATGCCAGGATGTCCTAAGATTCTATGCCATCTTGAAGGTGATGTCACCAGTAACTTTCTAAGCGCTGATGAAGATTTGGCAGCAAAAGATGAATTTTTTGTAGGTTTCAAGAAATCTTCCAACACCCAATGCCCACTTTGGCTGACAGTCAAGTCTATCCATGCACGGCGTTCGTTGTTAGCAAGATGGTATGATTGCAACGGATTTGAAAAGTTATGGTGAATATTCACACTATTTAATTGTTTTAACGAAACGAGATTGGTCAAATTTCCAGGAATAAAAGACGCTTTGTTCAGTGTTAACACCTTCGATCTCTCTCCGAGTTTGACATGTACCTCGGCTTGTAAAATAGCTGTTGCCTGTTAAAATCCATCACCCGGGAATACTTTATCTGCAGACGTTGCTTCACGTTAAAGTTATTGAGACGAGAATCACCCAAATCTTTTAATATTGTGAAGCTTTCTTCATCATCCACAAACCATTCCATACTATAGTCATATTGGCCATTTTGAGGTTTCGTGAATTTTTCTAGTTTGCGTGTTTTGAGTTATTCCAATAGAACTCAAAGAGATCTAAGTATTCATCCCAATCGTTTTGCTCAAAGTTGACATATGATCTGAGCTACGATTCTATAGGCTAGTTGATTCTTTCTGCAAGTCCACTTCCTTGTTGATGTGTAGTTGTTGTGGGTATTTGTTCAAAGCCCATAGAAGACCCAATTGTTTCCAGAATTTATTGATAAATTGTTTGCCACGATCTGTGATGAAGAGTTTTGGAATACCGTGCTGTCTAATTACCCCTTGACGAATTAAATTTGCCGCTTTTTCTACTTTCAGTCTAGCTAATTTACAGATCATGAATCTACCACGCCTAGTTGCTGTACATGTAAGGATGGCCGTATTTCCACTTTTTGTTTTTGGCAAATCTGTTATGAAATCCATGCCAGCTCTAGTCCATCTTCCTTCTAGAGTTGGGAGAGGATTAAGCTTACCATACAGTTTATGATTTTTTACTTTTTTGCGGTTGCATAGTTTGCAGCCGTTGACATAGTCTCTGATATCTCGAGTCATGTTTGGCTAGTAGTAGTTTCTTTGTGCTAGATCGGTAGTTTTTGCAATTCCCAAATGACCTGCTAAAGGGCTATTATGACTGAGTTTTTTTGCTCTTATTCGAAGTGATTCAGGAATGTACAATGTATTGAGGTCGAACCATAAAGCGTCTTCTGCAAAATGCCATTTGTCTTGGAGATTGTTTTTTAAGAGATTAGTTGCGAAGTTGTCTAGCTTTAATGCGTCTTCCATTAAGTCCTTGAATTCTAAATCGACTAATGCATTGATTTCAATTGAGCTATCGTCTATGTCTTTGAGATTGAGAGTCCATTTATCTGTGTTGTCTATTGATTTTGATAAATAGTCGGGACGTCTAGAGGGTGCATCTGCAGGGTTTTTGATTCCTGGAAAGTGGTAAATGGTAAATGGTAAATGTCGAAATCATATACTGCTAATTCTTCAATATAACCTGCTTGACGACGATCCTTTTGACTTGCTATCTCCTGAACGACTTGACTTTTGATATTACTTGTATAAAAATTTGATAATTTCATATCAATATCCCTAGTTTCCCGAGGTTCTACCATTAATTGATCATTAGACGAAGATAGATTATCAGATCTATCTTGCCGTTCTATTTTATTTTCTCTTTTTTCAATTATTACTGGTGGGATTTTCTGCTCTTCTTTTGTCGCAGTATTTTCAAGAAAACACTCTTTAATCACTTCATTTGCGTCATTGTTATCTAATTGAAGATTTAGATTATTACTAAAAGACCTCACCCCCCGCAAAATGATGTGGAATTGAAAGACGTGCGAGGGCGACCAATTGGTCCTACTAGCTAGAGCCGAATTACCTTACCCTTTTATAAATTTTAATCCAGAGCTATTCCATAATTTCAAGTCAATAATTGATGATCCTCTAATTTCTTCCTTGAATTTTGTGTATGACGCAATCACAGCTCTATGTAGGTCTGGAGAATATATACAATATTGACTTGTGGTATCTGTGTATCCCATGAAAATATATTCTCTCCCAACATCCATAAGCTTGTCTTTTCGAGAACCCTTAGGGTGAGATTTTCTGTCGATATGGGAAAATGCTTTACATCCAAATATTTCCAAGTGTTTAAAACCGATAGGATCTCCACTTCAAGTTCCCTCGGGGGAAATATGTCTAATTGATTCTTTGCCATTGATGATTTTAGTTACCGTAAGAACAGATTTTATCCTTTGGTTAACATAAGTGTAAGTTCGAGCAGCTTTGATCCAAAATTCGACGGGAAGTTTAGCTTTTAGCATCGCTCTCGTGGCATAAATTGTTGATTGAATAGTTCTTTCAGTTGTACCATTTTGATGAGATGAGTATGGAGCAGCAGTTTGAAATACAAACCCATCATCTCTATTTGTACCTTGAGAATCTCGCTGGCATTATCGCTACGCACAGCTTTGTTTAAACAGCCACTTTGTCCTTTGTCTCTCTACCATGTTACCCCACTCATCTAACTTCTGAATTATTTTAGGTTTATTATCAAATAATAAAATCCATTCCTTTCCGATTAAGCTACCAATTATTTCCGCGAAATATTTATAATCATCAATCGACAATGAGAACGGACCTGCAATATCAATTGATATTAATCTAAGCTTTTCATATTTATGCCTTGCCAATGTCTTTGGCCGAAATTTTTTCATTTATGTAATAAGGCAAACATCACAGAACAGAGTTCAAGGTTAGCTGAGATCTCTACTGATCGATCAATGTCATTTAGTGTACGTAACATGGAGATAACTCGTGGTCCTGCATGACCTCGTCTTCGATGATATAGCCAGTATCGTTCTATGTCTTTGTTTCTCCAGGATTTCTGATCTACTGTAGAGAGGCTTCCCTTCATCAATTGCTTCATTAAGTATCTCTTGATTTATGTTACCACCAAGGTCAGTATTTAATTAGTCTTCTTCAGAAAAGCTGGGCTCCCTACAAAACAAAGTACGTTCAATTGAGCTGGCAATGTGATCAACTTTGTAAAAACGGTAGCTGATAGAATTAGATTATTATATATATCGTGAAATAACATTTTCTTATCGTCAAATGTTCGATTTGCATTATTTCCTTCATACAGCTTTTTCGCAAACAGCAAATTTTACCCCAAGATTTTCAACCAATAATACGTCTGCTAAGATTCCACTACTGCCATCAGGACATTTCAAAAGCACGTCACCTTAAAACTCTGAGAAGAGTCTTCCGCCTCCGACTTTTATCCACCGACGGGGGATTGGAATAAGATCACTGATAAAAAGTCGGCGTTGGTCAATTATATCGTTTTTATAACCAGTATCAGAGAAGAAGGCGCCTGATTGAAAAAAAACTTTTCGTACCTCATCCTCTGTAGCAATTTCTGAGTTTCCAAATCAACAAAATATCTTACGCTTCAATGACAAATCAAAAATTTATTACATAATATGCACAACTTCTAGTCGGTTTATAGAAATTGTCGCTTTAGAGGTACAAAGGGTGGGCCTGGTAGGCAGCCGCACATTACATAATAGATTTTTAAAAAACGTGCGGCGGTTATGATTTCCGCGGGAACCTTCCACGAATTATGCAATCAAGCTAACCCAATTCAATGGCATGATACTGACGAGAATCTCAACGATAATAGTTTGGGAAAAGATGAGATATTCTTATTGAAACAACACACCCACACACCATGCCTTGCATTTTGAGTATAGATACGACACTTGGGAGCAGAATTAGATTCACTGTATTTGCTCCAATAGAAGCGGCTTTTTGACCAACCAAATCGGGTTTTGGTCTGATGGTTATGTGGTATACCGTCTACACCCTTCTTCCAAGTAGAGTTTGGATAGCTTGGGCACCTATCCCAATTGGGACAGGAGATGGTTCGAATCCAACAAACTTGATCACATTTCGCGCAGTGGATACATGCAGGATGGTGGAGGTGTATCTGGATAATCCAGGGTTTGTAATTTCTTTGGATAGTTGAGGGGAGATCAATTGGGAAGGAAAAGCAATTAATTGTATGTACTTCGTAGTGACATCTACAAATGGAAGTTGAGGAATTAGTGTACCTACAGAAAAGTTAAATCATCTAACATGTAAATAAACACTGTCACTGTGTCATTGCCTTGAAGCTACATATATTACTAATCAATGTCTCCATTAATCTCCCGTGTATACTTGCTTACGGGATCGATATACATACACACTCGGATGGCAGACTAGATTTGAAGATGCAGTGATCTTCTGTCTTTGGTGGTATTCGACAAAGGTTGCTCTAACTTTGAAGAAAGGCCCGAATTGGGCATTTCTAATTTTCACCCTGCTATGCAGGTATGGCAGGCAATATATATATATATATATATATTTGCTGAGGCTCAAAGTAGCATTGCAGAAAAGAATGCAAGATTATTTTTTTTTTTGCATACACAACCTGCTCTCAAAGAATTGACATCGATGCCAGTCAGCAAATTTCAATCAACGAACTAAAATTGGATAACATTCTCTAATACGAGATGGGATATGTCGGATAAGATCTTGAGCCATGTTTGAATCAAGGGATGGATAGTTAGTGTTATCGACACATAGAGACTAGGAACACGATGATGGATATAGCATAGCTTAGCCAAGTAAGTGAAGCTATAGTCCAGTGTGCAGCATAGCTTTTCTATCCCTCAGCTAGATAAGGTTGAATCAAAGTAAAGTGCTGTACAGGATGTATAGATAGCTTCAGATGTGAGATGTGGCACTTTTCTGAACAGCCCGAAAACTGGTATGTTGCAGGTAGCTTTGAACAACCTGTTGTCTCAAACTTTCAAATCTCAGAAACACACACATATACACAGAAATTCAGAATTGTTTCCACCCTCCGTCGCTTTGCTAGAAACGTAGCTTTTGGATATCCTCTCAAATCCTCCGCAAGCGAATTTACCAAGCTCTGGAACCATCAAGCTCAGAGCTGGTCGCTTATCTTGGACTAAACCTATTATAGCTAGAGTCATCGGCGGCGGTCGGTACGAAAGTCTTCCGAAACACAAGCAAGCAGGCAAGCATTCATGGGGGAATATGCAGGGATACTACAATCTTGAACCGTGAAACAGGCAAAAGAGTTTAATTTTTACCCTGCAATTACAAACTGGGCTTAAGTCACGCTAGACAGGGATTACAAGTATAAATATAGGGCTAATTTCGCGCGTAATTGCCATTGTGAGTGACACGACTGACTAATTGAAAACTTTCTTTTATTTTCCCACCATTTCACATTTCACATCTTAATGAGCGTAATTACATATTGTACGAATCGAGGTAGTAAAAGTTCTGAACTCGCACGAATAAAACTAAGAACAGAGAATGCTAGACAGCCCTTTTTTCCAACCTAGTTGTCCTAAATTAAATGTTCCTAGTATTTGCACTGCATGATGAGTAGGGAGTATCTACATGTCATAAAACTAGCAAAAATTCAATGCAAATCAATGCAAGCAGGACCCATTTCTATTTTCATTTCAATACCGTATTTAATTCCATAAACTATAAGCTAGGAATGCATGTACAGGGATATATCCCTACAAGTGTCAGCTTTAAATGCTGATTGCTGCCAATCAAAACCGTCATCTACTTTGATGTTTCATACACATGCGTTTTAATAGGCAGTAATCAGTATCAAAGGTGACGCTTGTAGGGCTGTATCCCTGTACTTGTATTCCTAGTTTGTTGAATTAATACGGTAGATTCATGCTTAAAATGCAACAAGTACAGCAACGGAAAATTTTCATCGGAGCGGGGGGTGGGGGAAAAGTCTAATTTATAATAATTGCTCCTTTTATTTTCTTTGGTTTGCTGCTGTCAAATCAAACAAACTTCAATTTTCCCACAAATCTGTCGATGCAAAAAATAAAGTCGCTGTTGATCCCTGCAACAAAATTAACCGAAAGCTTCTCGGCCTTTTGATTCGTCTAGACATGTATGCAGGACTAGAAAGCTTCGCGTTAGCCCCGCGTATATTTGGCGTGAGCCTTGCTAGACACGACTGATAAAAGGGCATATTTTATGTTAATATCATTTATTGATTTGATTTAAGACTGTTTCAAAGGTAAGTTAGCATCGTGAATTATGTGAATTAAGTAATGTAGTCCTAAAGCAAGACCCAGTTTCGCAATTAAATCTTTCCCGTTGATCTACAATTGGCAATGAATACCCATTTTTTAGAATATGCTATGCTTAGTTTTAAATGTATGACCGTGTTCTATGGTAAGAAGAAAAAAACCTCAACTGTGCTGTAATAACCGCAAGATGAAAAACTTCTAGATATCTGACATGTACCTGACTTGAGTGTCTAGAGAAAGTAGAGGTAGTAAGTAGTAGACCGAAAGACGATGCTAAAAAAAGAGTTATTATGTGTAGTCGATGGCAAAAGAAACCCAGATTTTTAGTTAACGCGCTGCGTCGCGACTAAGGCGTAACGACCCTTGCAAAAGAAAAAAGAAAAAAGACTCTCGACTAAGCAAAACATATTATAAATATTTGCAAGGATGATCGAGTGACCATAACGGTTCAACTATTTTATGATAAAGAAAAAAAAACCGCATTTTGGCGGCAATAACAGCAAGACGAATGCTCCAGAAATTCATAAGTAGACGGAAGGTATCTTACGAAACTACAGAGTAGAGAGTGTGAGGTTGGGAGAAAAATTTTCAAAAAAAAAAAAA
>PEDP01001424.1:0-11232 GCA_002918395.1 Erysiphe pulchra
CTTTGGTCTTTCAATTCTGAGGATTTTTATTTCGTGGGCAATTCTAATGGCCTTTTCAGGAGTGCTAATGTTCACGTCAGTCATCTGATTTTATGCGATAAAATTTAATATGGTGCTCTGAAGCTGGTGCTAATAAGCTGGTGGATCGAGTCCTGGTCTGGATTGAAGTAGGTAATGCTATCAATTGTCACAAGTACGTAGAGTATGAGAGTAAGAAGCGTGTCCTATTTCTATCTAAGAGAATAATCTATATATTTGTATAGTACACATCACTTTCATAGTGTCTACGTCATAATTTCTACATCATGTCTACTACATGACATCATGTTAGTCATAACAGATCAGGTTTTGGTGATATTGAAGTCTAGTTTGATATTCGTCTTGTGCCGCAGCTAGAATAAAGATTAATGGCTTTGATTCTATCCGAGTCAATATACTCACATAGTTATGAGCTTGGCTTACTAAATCTAAGCTCAGAAATCGTTGAAGTCTTTACTTTCCATATTTATTAACCACCATTTATCATTATTTTGAATTTAATTTTTCAAGTCTACAGTATATTCAATAGACACATTATTATTGCCTTGCTTGACGAAGGCAACAAGTTCCTCAATTTCTTGATCTCCATCATATGTAATAGGGTTTTTTTTGTCACCTGCTTTAAAAAGCATGATGGTAGGATATTCTGTGATATTTTGAGTAACATCATTAGCCGAGGCATCTATCTTAGCAATAGTGACCTTGTCTGTGAGATTCTTGTCTTTATAAAGTTGTCCAAGAGCATCATACTTCGGGGCAAAGGCTTTAATAGCTTTACACATTGACCCGTAGAATTCAACAACCACATCTTTATCATTATTTATGACAATTTCATCGAAGTTCTCAGCTACAACAACTTTAACCGAGCCATTTTGATATTCTGGAATTGGTTCAGACTTGATATTTGGCACTAGTTTGCCATTAATATATTGGAAAATAAAGTTATCGATAGATTCAGCCGTTATTTCTTTGTCTTGATCGTACGAAAATTGCTTACTGCTATTTGTTTCTTGGATAGCAAAGGCTGGGAACTTATCAGCCTTAAGATTGACATAATCTAGGAAATCATCAAAATATAAAGCCTCTAGATTGTTACTATCGATATTTACAAATTTAACCCTTCCCTTATATTTCTTGGCAATTGGTCGGAGAGTGTCTTTGAGTAATTTTTGATCTTTTCTAGTTTTTGTGAAAATATAGGCCAAAGGAACACTCGATCTCATATAAACATTAAAAGTCCAGTAGGTCATGTCGCCAATCAAAGGAGTTGATTCGTTGATGATAAATTTTTCAATTTCATCAGCATCAATCTTTCCAGAATGTATAGCCTTGCCTTCATCGAAAGATTTGTAAAGGACAACTGCTGGAAAAGTGACGCCCTCATTCTCTGCCAATATAGGATCGTGACTGACTCCAAAAAGATAGTTTTCTCGCAGATTTCCAGCAGTCTCAGTATATACAGAATTGGATATCTTATCTTTCGCATCAAAGTACGCTACCAACACAACCTGAACAACTTTCTTCAAATCTTCAATTGAATCTTTGTTCATGATGGATAAGGCAGGAAGTGACTGCCTTACCATATATGCTGCCATCTCAGGTGCCTTTTGAGGGCCAGTATATAACTTTACGTCGTTAATCCCACGAAAGATCTTCAACACCGGATAGCCATAGATGTTATGTTTATCGCAGAGAATAGTTTCAATTACACAATCAACTTTCACGAGCCGAATTTTTTTCTGCACTAACTTTGACGCTGCCTGCTCAAATTCGGGAGCGAGAAGTTTACTTTCAGTACACCATGGTGCGTAAAAATCTACAAGAACCAGATCGTTTTGTTTAATGTAGCCAGGAAAAGTGATGTTAGAGAGAGATACAACATTGAATGCTGTTGAAGTCGCTATAACGCTAAATATGCTTAAAGCCAACTTCAATGAGATATACATTTCGAAGAATCGTATTAAAATTTGGAAAAGAAAAAACTTAAAAAATATTTATGGCCACATAAATGTACCCATCAACAGCCAGTTTGAAAATTTAGCTGTTTTTGATAAATAGTGACAATCGATAAGAATAAAAATCTTTTTGAGTCTAGATGTAAGTATATTGAATATAAAACCAAAAGACTAACAATCAGAGGGTTAAAATAGTAGAGCTCTAGAGAATATTACATCATGCATGAAAAGAGTATCGTCGAAGTTGTAATGTTATTGGTACCACTTGTAGCATCATAGATTTTATTAGAAGCTTACACGCAATAGATAAGGTATTAAGTTCTATAACAAGGTCTTACTATTTTAATATAAGGTAAGTACGATCCAATTTTTTTAAACAAAAACCCACATTTTTCTTCGTGCTATAAAAATTCATATTTTTATGTATTTAGATGTCATGGTTTGACATTTAGGCTTAGGCGTAAACCTAAGCAAAGATCGTACTCCAATAAAAATAAGCTGGTGGCGCAAGTGGTCAGGTGCTGGTTGGACTTTCTAGGAGTGACAGGTTGGATTCCTGTACGGCTTATTGGAGGGGGACTGCGGCTGCTCGTCGAAAAAGAGTACGGGAGGAATGGCTGAGGTTTTCCCTCAGTCTGTGGCCTTTTAGGTCATAGTGAATACGTTCCTACACATTCGTCCTAATTTAACTAGCATCTGCATGGTGTAATGGGAGAAATTAGGCACCGGGTGGGCATTGCTGTAGTTTGGAGGACCATGTATTCTAGATGTCTTCCATAAGTTTCATGTACAACGTACGCTGCTGGAGCCGACACGATAAAATATAAACTAAACTTAACTAGGCAAATATCGTTGCCGTGGCAACTAAGATTGTATTGCTTACATAATTATATAAGCAATGCAATGTCGCTCGAGTTACAGTAGGGACGGGGCTAAGGATCCTTCATGTATAAATGTACTGTTACTTGTAACCTGTGATAGCTTCCCTTTATTATACGAAATTAATAACATTGAATCTACATAACAAACTTCGTTCCATCACATGAGATTCATGAATCTACTCCATTACCGTCGTGCACTCACTCCTACATAGATTCATCAGCTTTACTAAAATTTATAACATGAGTTTTCACCTTCTTACCACTTACATTACGAAAATTTCATCCTCGCACTGTCGTAAAACTGTCCCAGATGGCTAGGACTGTACGATTAAAATCACCGAGCGTCTTAGCAAAGCGATCTTTGAAGCTCTAAATGTTCAATTACACTTCTCAACGACTTGGTATCCACAAACAGATGGAGCGGCTAAGCGAACAAGTAAATCAATAGCTGGAAATAGATTTAGCTTATTTTATAGCGACTCTTCCAAACCCAGCACTATGGCCAACAATGCATTTCCGAGTAGTGTGACTGGGTAAGACTGCCAAAAAGGTAATATTATATGGTACTAGTATCCGAGAAGCTGCAGACCTGTTGGCACCAAATCTTGTTCGGGTAACATCAAATATTAACCCAACATCAAGAGCAGTTTCAAGGCCAATCTTAAGTCCTGCCAATACAAAAAATTTTCCAGTCTTGCCTTAATAATCAAAAAAAATATAGACCCGCGTTTGTGGATGCTATCAAGTTATCAGTAGAAGAGCTGGTAATTTGCACGTTAGGAGTGCTGTGATCATGATCTCTAACTTCGTGATTAGAAGAGAACTAATCTAAATATCCGGGACTGTAACCTGAATTTAAATCTGAGTCTGTACCGAACTACGATTATAGGATCAGAAAATGGTATCGCCTGCATAAAAGTATTCGAGTTTGCCAGGCTAATTGCAAGAAGTCTCGTCCCAGTCTGAATATTTGACTCCAGCAAATTTAACATCTCTTGGGGCTTCTCTCTGAAATAATCCAAATAAGTCTCAAATTGTCCAACAAATATACTTCAACAATGCTCCATTAATGCTATATCAGCCATATCTTAAGCATTCTTCTAACATAGCATATTGAGTTATTCTTAAATAAGCATGGAATAATGCAGAACTCCTTGATCTTCTTGTGTATATATCAAACATTCTCTTCACAAAAACAGAAGATAACATACAGAATATTTTCATCTTTTGATGATATCACAGTACACTTTCTAAGTTAAAGTCATTAATTCATTCTCTATTCTCCAGGATGTCTTTTAAAGCAATATACACATTTATTTGGAGGCGTATAAGCTCTAGTTTTTAATGAGCATCTGAAGCTCGAGACTTGACGCTCGGCAGTCTTTTAAAAAATATATAGACTAGGTTAATTAGAACAGTAACCGACATAATTGTCTCATTAGCCCTCATAATTTGCTTGTTAAAATCTTGTTTGAGGACAGACTTATATAGAGAAAGTGTTAGACACTGAAAGTCAATTGAAAATTTATTAGTGTAAATTTAAAGGCGAGTAAAAAAGAGTATCTCTGGTTTCTACCGTTCTAATCTCTATCTTACTTGAAGCTTTTATCGCTATCACATGCTATACTATCGATTCAACTAATTCATAATAACATAATAATATGTGAAAGTATGTGATGAAATGGCACTAAACATTACCAACACTTCCAAATTCCAACTTCTAACTTCCAACACTGACATCGACGTGTTTGACAGAAAGAGATTAGTGTTTGCAGTTCTGTAGCCGTTTTGGTGCCTGGTGTCTTGAAGCAATCCATGCAAACTTATTTGCCGAAGCGTATCTACAAAGGCATCGGCCTTCCCAGAAGCAGTTCGTGAAAGGTGATTACTCTGATCTTTCTTATAAACACACAAGCCTTATCTGAGCGGGAATCGCAATAGAAATAGGAGGTAGCTTGAATACCACCAAGTACTGCGCTGCACTCATGCATAACTCTGACCAGCGACCTAGGATTTGGGCATATTGGTGCGAGGTGTGACTCTACGCTGTCTAACGTATCCTTGGAGTCTCTCGCATCTTCGCGCGATGTGTCTCCCGTCTGCTCCTCATGTATACTCAGGCACTCGAGAACGCCTCAAAATTTGGATACCTTAACAGCTCTGGAAGCTACAAAATTATCATCACCGTATACTGTGATCACAAGATTTTCCATAAATTCATTACTTAATTCAAAAGAGGTGCTTTCACCATCCAATCTAGTTTCGCCCCGCATGATGGATTAATGACTCGAGCAAGAGTAATAATTATTCCCCATTGATCCGTTCCATTAGCCCGACAATCTTTTCGACAATGTTATGACCTGCAATTTTTCTGCACCGTCATCACAGGCTCACATTGAAACTTGGTCATTCCAAATCAAACAACCATGATGAAGAAGACATCCTTGACAAGCGAGTAAATTGTTTTTTGTTCATATCGCAAACAAAATATTCACAGAGCATCTGATACGGCATATGTCGATATCTAAGGTCATAATGTAACCAGCTAACTAAATCCTGCGCTATATCCTCTGGAACTGTCGACTTCCTCTAACTCTTCTTCTTTACATACTCTAGTGTACTTGTATCTCCTATTTTATAGGACCCAGTGATATCGTAAATACGCGTTATGAGTTCACTGAACATAGAGCACCACATTTTCATAATCAGTCCAAAAATTTCGTACTGATATTCAAACCAATCTGGATTCCAAAAAAGCTATGAATAGTATGCACTGTGAGGTATGAATTATGAAACCCATTAGGTGTGTCTATGCTTCTCGCCATATTGCATGTTGGTTATTCGGTAACATTCCAAATATTGTAAATTTACTGCCCTAAAAATCTTATATGAGACGAGATTTCTGCCACGGATAGTCCCAAATCCAAAGGAGTATTGATTTTCAGAAGGTATTTTTTTCGTCGAGTCATATTTAGGCTTAATTGTTGATTGATTTGTCACAGATGATAGCTTTGGTCATTCGGAAGTTCAATTGTTGGTTTTTCTAACTTTTGATCATCAATGTACAATTCTGAAGAGAAATTGAAATGCTATGATTCAACAGGTAAACTGTCAACAGTTGATACTGTATTATACGTCATATAAGGCTGGAAAAATCTAAGATTTTATTAGTAATTTGTCAGGAAATCAATTCAAGCTCTATTTACGATTCAGATTAATTCTATATCTTCTACATTTCCGTAGAAAACATGGACTCAACATTAGACATATTAGAGATGTCACAGCAACTTACACGAAGTCTTGGTGGTAGCGGAATACTTCTGATAAAGAGATAAAGCTGCCTAACTTTCCGTTCAGAAGACCGAAAATTAACGTGTATGCAATGAAGGATAATTAAAGCTTGGTTAACTCAATAGGTTAATAAGTAGAGATGAAGGAGGACCTTTTAATTTATAAGGATCGAAGTCACCCACCCGGTCGACTGCATTTGTCGCAATCTTTTTAACGCAGCATTCGGCCGACATACATTTTAACCAAACCTGCATACATGCATGCATACATGCATATTTTAGTGCAGTTAGCTGTTTTTCTACTCGGGATAATATAGCCAGTCAAGGGCCATCCATGGTT
Source organism: Erysiphe pulchra (assembly GCA_002918395.1). Lineage (NCBI taxonomy): Eukaryota > Fungi > Ascomycota > Leotiomycetes > Helotiales > Erysiphaceae > Erysiphe > Erysiphe pulchra. The sequence goes on from PEDP01001424.1 coordinate 6,506, forward strand.
ATTTCTGGGAATGCGCAAAACGCTTACCTTCATACTTGAATTGGAATTTCTTTACAACGAACGGCTAAAATTACAAAAATTGGTTTGCAGTTATCCAATTGTATCTGAGCACATGATGGGATGGATCTATCCGATTAACTCAGTAATACAGATTTAATTGTTTGAGTGCATAAGGACATGATACAATGAGGAAGTATACTCAAATATCTAATAAGTCGAATTATCACGAACGCTACAGAATAAACGATTGATCGAGTAACTCCGGAATACTTTGGTACTTACTGTCCATGAGGTAAAATATGGTGATGATTGACATCCTTGTAATCAACAAGGCTTTAAACAGCATTCCTTACCCTCTGGCTACGGTGGGTAGTTTGTAGTGGGGCGCATATTCATTTCAGGGGCTAGACCCATGACAGGGGGAGAAATATTGTCTTGGATTTCAAGGCCCACCCAGACTAAGAGCACAACTTGATTTCTTGTTGCCGTCCGTTTTATGCAAATCTAACCCAGTCACGTAAATTCTTTGCTACTACCTCTATGTCCGTTGACCGCTGAAAGATCATGTAGCTCTTTTCATCATTTGCTTGACTGATAATAAGAATTATATTTCTCAATAACAAAGTTTTTTATTCAGCCGACACATGGCTTTACTCGTATCTAATCTTATTTTGCAGCTGAATCCGCTTCAGACCCTCAACATCTCGATTCAAACAATTATCCAGAGATCAAAACAGTTCTTGTCAAAAGCTAGTGAATTCTTGGAGGTTTAGCTGATGGAAAGTATTCAATCCTTGATTCCTACTAGTCTCTTACAGGGTAATCAAGGTTAACAATTACTTGCTTTGCACCTTCCTCAATCAACTAAGCATTTTAGTTCCAGACATCTGAATGATGTGTATATAACATATGTTTCTTCTCCAATGGGAATGGACGTTGATATATATTAGAATCAAATGAAATGATCGAGAAACTTATTCAAATAAAAGTTGATCCTCATATCTTATTTACTGATATCGTGCTCACTCCCATAACAGTTGTAAACTAACCTCTCTTCTATTCGATTCAACATTAGCAACTAAAGCTGCTAATGATTAAGTAAGCACTTTTTAGGAAGCGATGTGCTGTGCGCAATAGAGTACAATCCCTGATCGTAACTGACTGCCAAGGACTGAATTTTAAATATCCGGCATCGCATGATAAACACGTGTTGTGTAACTACATGTAACATCGTGCAATATAATTAATAGGGTATATACTTGCCTTGAAGACTAGCAGATAAATGAAAAACTGGGTTTTCCCAGTACAAAAGCAAGTTTTCTGTGTATATCTGATCAGTCTATGTACTTTCCATGTTTTATCATTATCCAATAAGATTACGATATTTCCTTCAACCGTACTCGCTAATTTCACGTTATTTAATAGGGGTCTGGTTTGCTATTAATTTCCACAAACGTTGATAATATGACGTAGACCACTATGGCAGGAAAAACTTCGTTTTCCACTATAATTCGTTTCATATCCATCAAAGTGATTTGAAATATTAAAAAAAATTAATTAATTCTTATTGCTAAACATTCATCTGAAGCATTTTTTAATATAGTTTTTAGCATCTTATTCCCACTAACACCGTTGTTGCTTTTGACAAACGCGTTTTTTTCAGCAGCTATTAGTAAGCCCATTTTGTCTGTGTGCTTTGAATAAATATTGACGGTTGCGGGCCGCACCGAGTTGTATCCTTGTCCAACCCTTGTCGAGAGAGCAAACAAATATCAATCAAGTGACTCGGAAAAAAAAATATCGAGCCATCAGCGGGACTCAAATCGGCCGAGACCACCATTGTCAGTGCTTATCGCCAAATTCAACTTTTGACTGCGAAGAGAATTGCATTTATTTAGTTGGTTTAATCATGTTTTAAAAGGCTGTTCAAAGATCTGTATTTGAAGTTTTATTTCAAATCATTTATTTTGTGTGTGTATGATTCAACTTTTCATTAGCTACACTCATGCCTCTGATTCCATTTGTAGATGCTACTACCCAGACTCTCTCTACCTGGGTGAAGGGCTCGAACGGTATTTTTAAAGTTTTATTTGCATTTATTCATCACCATCTTCTTTTTTTATCGGTGTGGGTCGGTATATCTGGTCTGAGCTTTTTTCTCGGCTATGACTGACTGACTAATTGCTTATATTTACAATCCCCCAGCAAACAACTTACCCTGCTTGCGCGTTTATATTACCTCTCCTTTATCTATCCAGCCGGCCATATTATATTCGATCTATCATTTCACTATTTAACCTAATCTCTATAACCCGAGATCTGAAGGTGGACCAATGAACAGCCCGAAATCTAATTTTCTAGTCACGGGCTTGAGGTAAAGAGAGACGAGACAAGCAATACTGCCTACTACCTGCCATACATGCTCCTAACCACAAAAATGTCACAACACCAGTTCAGCGACGGCTGGATACCTTAATTTTTTATTGATTTCAGAGAAAAATACATCTAGCACCTATCATCAATCTTCAGATTGAACTATTTTACTCTAAATTCGAACTTATTTTTTGGAAAATTAAAATACTTAGACATCTTCATGAACCTATTCATGGGGTATGACGGGTAACGACTTTTTCAACAAGTTACCGCACGAGCTGTGTCTTGAAATTGTTGATAATCTTCACCTCGATGACATATTACGATTACGCTTAGTTTGCCGATCTTGGCATCAAGTATTTTGTGACGCTGATATTTGTACTCATGCTATTAAAAAATACTTTTCTTTACCAATCAACCATTATTTTAAACGTTCAAGGCGGAAGAACTCTACAAATCTTGAAGAGGATAGAGAAAAAAGAGATTGGCTTCGGAAATTCATGATCAACCGGATACGGAGAGAACATGGCACTTTGTCAAAATCATTTGAACTTAATTATGACTTAGATACATATGGATTCGATCTTAGGTACTCCAATGCTCGAGTGGCACAAAAGGTTGAAGATGGTTTTATGATGGAAAATCTAATTACGAGGCAACGATACAACTTTGGAATCCCCCTAAATGCAGGAATCTGCCAAGAGTGGCAACTTTCCGATCAGTATTTATTAGTCTTATATTCACAGTAAGTCAAATTTATATTTTATCAGTCAGCTTCCCTGGGTAAAAATTACCTTCAAAGCTTATTCAACTTCTTGCTTTAGCCCTGAACGTCCCGACTTGGAATTGGTTGCATGGAATTTGACTTCTAAACGTAAGCATAGCATTCGAGTTCAAACTGGAGTGTGTGGTATTTCGGCCTATGGAAACTGGATTGGAATAGTAACAGAATCAGCAAATAATTCGAACTATTTATTTGAATTATCTATATGGGACGTGGGAGGTACTCTAACAAGACTTCAGGATATCAAACCCGATATAGTTCCTTCGGTGAAAGGAATTAAAACAGTAGATATTTTCTTCCATAAATTGGACAAAGGTTAGTTAGCCAAATTAATGAATACCTATAGAAGGCTCCAAGACTACGAAGTTTATTCCAAATTTTGGAGAGTCTTTTCCGGATATTTTGCCAAAATCTAAAACTCATGGTGAACGGGCAAAGTGTGCTTACGTCTTTTTAGATGTTGTTTTTCTTGTTTACCACACAATGCTAAATTCTAGCTTAGACTCCAGAAAAAAATATGGCACTAGAATTACGGTAAGGCACCACCACGCGCCTATGCACCTTCTATTCTGTCTCACTCTTTTTCCTTTTATTACATGCTATACTACACGTTTAAAATCGCCGAGGCTTTTTTCATCTTGTAATAGATATCAAAACTAATACCCAGTTAGGTCCAATGCATCGAGGAAGGTATTTTAACTCAGACACAGCATGAAGTTATATACACTTTGACTAAACCCGACGAATTTCGCAGTGTATTAATTACTAATGACAACATTATCGGGTTTGAACTATTGGACTGTCCTGATGATTTTCCACATTTGAATCCATACAAACACTTGACTTATAATATTAATAAAAGGAAATTCAATTACTTGGAAGTTTATCTTCATTTCATTATTTGGGAAGGCCTATTTTGGGGTAATACTTTGATTTGGCGAGACCAGATTTATATTCCGGTGCTCAATGGATTTATGGGTGAACTACAAATAGTCACGATATCAAAATCTCTAATAGATGCATGGAATATATTCCCTGACAGTAGTCATGGCCCAAATCGATGGTCGATGCAATCTTCTATCCTATGTGGTGAGACTAGAGAGAATAGTGCACACTACGACGTTGATAAATACATAAACTTTTTGTATCCGCCCAGTAGAATCTGGGGTGATGACAGCTTTTTAATATTCAAGTGCGAAAAGGGACTGACGGTTTGGCAATTCAATAATTTAGGTCTTGAACCCGAGTTATGAATAAAAATAAAAATGCGTCAGTTTCTTGATGATGATTATCAATGCTAAAGTGATCATCTAGGCTTGTCCAAATCTAGCAGATACATTTCGAAGATTAAAACTTAGTTAGATAAAGATAATCTAATCTCAAATTGTAAAATAAAGAGTGCTAAAGCATTAGGGGTCCTCAAATATCTCTTTTGTCACTTAGTTTAACTGTGTAGTTTAACTCTGTAGTCTAACTTTAGACTTTATCCACGTGAGTTTTATGCACGATTGGTAATCCATTTCCTCACCAAAAACCCCAATTACACAACATTAATCGCAATATTTCTATG
>PEDP01001425.1:0-11222 GCA_002918395.1 Erysiphe pulchra
TTAGTTTCTTGATCCGTCTTGCTTTCTCAGGATTTTTCGACGCCCATTTTGATCCATCGGGGGTTTCTATCCAAAGAAAACATGTCTCTCGTATATGTCCCCGTCTCTTACAATGAGCACAGGATTTATCTTTATTGGAAGCTGATTTTGGTGAGCTATCAATTAGGTTAACTAAACCAGAGGGATGTAAATCCTGGTAAACTGCCTGAGATTCACGTAATGAAGCTACTGCTGATAAAAATGGGATGGTTGGGTCTTTTAGTGTAATAACCGTCGACATATAGAAACCTCCACAACATTTAATAAAATGACTTAGAATTCGTTTTTTCATGCTCGAATCTGAAGGAGCTGCATTACTGTTAATTAAAAATATTTTACCACGAATTTCTGATAATTGCTGCACTAAATCATCAACACTAATATTATCTTCTGGGATTAATCCCCAAAATTGCTGCAACAACTCATCAACGTCCTCATGCGAATTGGGACGATAAAACTGCTTGAGATTTTCCCAACACAGCTTTGATGTAAAAGATGAATTTACGAGATGGAACGCAATATCAGGTACCATTTGAGATAGTGCAACACGGATATTTTTATCTTGTCTTTGAAAATCCGAGTTTTCTTTAGAATCGGGCTCGAGTAGTATATGGTCTTCAAGGTCGAATAAGGACAAAACGTCAAGAAAGTGAGCACTCCATCTATCATAGGTAGCCTTCTGAAGTACAGGCGCATTTTTCATTGACTTAAGAATTTGTGCTGCCGACATGGTTGTTATTGAATTTTAAAATATAGAGTATTTATCTCGAAGTTGGTCCAAGAGATAATTCAGATTGAAATATGTCAGTAATAAGCTAACTTGGTCTCATAATCTGTTGGAAATTGTGTATTGGTTCTAAGAGGAATATCTTTTAGAATATTGGCACAAAGTATACAAAGACGTTCTCCAAGAAAAAATAACAATTTCCAACAAAAATTAATATGGTTGATCTCCTAGAAATCGATCCCAATGTAAATAATATAGATGATTCTAATGAAAAAAAGGATGGCGTTTCCGAAAAACCAGAAGCTCTCAGGAGCCTGAGGTAAGATTTAGTTAAAAAGCTGATATGAATACAAGTTCATTTCTTGTTAATGCCTTAATAATTGACACATATATGGCGCAAGCGTTAGTTGATAATAGATGTTTGTGTTATGGAATTATCGACGACTTACTAGCAAGAAAACTAGACCTACCGCGCCGCATTCAAATCTCCCCAAGATCCCTTGAGACAGCTGAAAATTTGACTGTAAATAAGCTGATTTTTGAGGCAATAACATTCGTTTCAATAGATCTTGATAGATTCTTGACCTCAAAGTTATGGCTGTATATTGTTACGCAAAGTAGTCACCCTTTGATTTTAGGGAAAAAATGACTTGAGGAACAAGATGCAGTTGTCCATTCAAAAATAAAGGTTAGAATTACGAAAAAGAGGTGGTTCTGTTTACAATGTGAAAAAATGGAGACAAGTTTTTCGAAATTTTGCACGACCTAGGAATTCTACAATTAAAGAAATGACCTCATTGATGATCACTGACTGGTGTGTAAGACAACTATTGAGGACATAAGTAAAGCACTGCGTGAAAAGCCAATGCTTACAATGCATGAAGTACAAACGTTTCCCCTCAAGCAAGTAAAGGACTTCGTACAGTTTTTTGCAGATGATAGTGGGGCTAACAATCTGCCTCTACAACGTAAAAATCTTGATCATGCAATTCATTTGAAGAATGAAGATGCAAAGCAATCAATTTAGCCTTGGAGGCCGTTGTACCTACCATATGTCTAGAGAGGAATTATTAGTGTTGAGTGAAACTCTAACAGATCTCGTAGCTTAAGGTTAGATTAGGCCTAGTAGCTCATCTGCAGCTGCACCAGTGCTATTTGCCAAGAAAGCCAGCGGCTGACTAAGACTTTGTGTTGACTATCGCGGGTTAAATGCCATCACTGTACCCGACCAGTACCCTTTACCACTATTCAAAGAAACTGTGAGATAGCACTTAAAAGCCAAATAATCCACAAAGTTGGGTTTAAAGTCGGCGTTCTATAGAATAAGGATAAGGGAAGGTGCAAAGGGAGGCCGTCATCCACTCATCAGTAGATGACGGCCTATTGTTGTGGACTGGGGCTCTTCGAATCACTGATTTCTCTGTTTGAATTAATTGATGCGCCGGCCACTTTCCAACGGTATTTAAATGAACCCTTGGGGTAAAATTTAGATCTTGATGTAACTGCTCATATGGACGATGTCCTCGCTTACATAGACGGTAGTGAAGAAGGACATTGGAAGACAGTACGGAGCTTGTTAAGTAAACTGGACAAAGCTATATCTAGATGTAGAGAAATGTTATTTCCTCTGTGTCGGGATAATCGCGTTAATGATGTTCGGTTGTTGGATTCAAACAAGGCATTTGTAATCAATTAATATCAAATTCGGATATAATTTGGGATTGGATAGTCGATTTCGTTCGTACACAATAAATTCCCCTCTGGAATTTTTGAAAAGAGAAGGTGAATAATTACCTTTTATCATTTTGCACGTTATTCCGTTATTATTTTATTTGCTTTTCAATTGCATAAAAACTGTTTAATCTAAAAATCGCACATTCAAAGTTGAAAATTACCAACACTTTGTAAGGTGGTGAAATACTTCAGATTTATTGAGAAAGCAGGAGTAAGTGTAACAGCAGATCTAGCAAAGGTTAAAACAACACTGGAATGGGAAGCAAAATCAACGTTGGAGGGCGTGCGGTCGTTTCTCGGCTTCGCAAATTTTCACCGATGCATCATACAAAAGTTTTCCTAAATTGTGAGCGCCACTTAACTTAACAGGTCAACGCAAAAAATAATAGTTTGAGCGCGGGGAAATGCAGAAAATCTTGTCCTAGAAAAACTTAACAATTCTATTTGATTAGAGTCTGTTTTTAGCACAATGAGAGCCCAAACGTGAAACAATAGAAGAAGCAGATAGTTCTGGTTACGCTATTGGGGGTGCTTTTCTCAGGCAGATGACCAAGGGACAATAAGATCTATCGCATATCTTTCAAAACGATTAAGTAGTGCTGAAGCTATTTACCCCATTCATGACAAGGAAATATTATCAATAATAACATGCCCTTAAGAATGGCAGGCTAAACTATATTCGGTTGCGAAACCATCTACTATTTTGAGTGATCATAAGAATTTGAGCCACTTCACGGCGAAACGAATCTTGAACGAAAGACAGGTAAGATACAAAACTGTTCTACAAAAGTTCAGATGGAATCTGAAATGGCGTCCAAGGAATGCTTGCGATAGACCAGATGCTTTATCAAGACGGGATCAGAATAAATCTGTTCGACTTGTCGTTGAAAGAATAGCTGGGCAGATTTTGAAGCTACTGCCATTTTTCTTCTTTGTCCTATGAGTTTACGTAGTCAAAACAAAGTTAAAGATAGAGAAGAGGTGATAGTAGAAGACATACCGCAATCATGTAAAGACATTGCAGCTAGAACTACTATATTTAAAGATAGTGAGTTACAAGTCTTATGGGAAAATGGAGTGAAAATGGACCATGATTGGTGCCGGGCGCGAGATGCCGTTTAGGCAAGGGTAAGGACTTTTCTGCCTGACTTAGCTATTAAATTAACTGCAAATATTGCTGAATTTTCTATAGCAGCAGATGGTATTCTACGGGCGAGAGAGAATAGAATTTGGGAACCCAATCATAAACCACTGCGTACTAAGATAATGCAAAAAGTCTACGATAGTTATCTAGCTGGACATCCCGGACGCGATACAATGGATGGAATCTTACTAAGAAGATGGTTTTGGTCAAGACTTGAAGAGACGATACGGAGATTTGCTAGAAATTGTGATGTCTATAGGCATATAACAGCATAGCGTAAGATCAAAAATGGGTTTTTACGATCTCTGCCTGTACCAGAGCGAATTGGGAATGAGTTGACGATAAATTTCATCACAGATCTCTCTCTAACACAAGGGTGTACAAATGTGATGGTATTTATAGATAGACTTTCCACAGATCTTTTGCTCTTTGGAACTAGCTCAATAAAAGCCGAAAAACGGCTTATATACTTGTTGAAAAGTATTATAGATACTTCGGATTCCCAAAATACCTTACAAGTGATAGAGGAAGTGATTGGGTGAGCTATTTCTGGAAAATATTTCTGTTAATTGACTGGTATTACCCAAAGACTAACAATAGCAGACCATCCACAGGCAAACGCAAGTGAAAGGGCCAATCAGGAGCCTTACAAGTACTTACGATCTTTCACTTGTTATGCTTAAAATAATTAGATGAATTTGCTCCCTATGGCTCATTTAGCTCTTAACACAAGACTGAACTCTACAATCGGAGGAAGCAGCCCTTTTTTACGTAATGGTTATTATCTGGATCCAATTCAAGAACCGACTCCAGAATTATCATACAAGTCAAGAAACCCTGAAGGAATGAAATATGTCAAATGACTTCGAGATGCCCAAGACATCGCTCAGGCTGCAATTGCCTCTGCATAACAACGTCATGAGACCAATGCTAACCAACTTCGTAGATAATCTCAACATTTCAAAGCCGAAGACAAAGTCTGGCTAAATTTACAAAATGTTAAAACATTCCAGTTATCAAAAAACTGGCATGGAAATATACTAAGTATGAAGTGACTGCAGTACCCGATGCTATGACAGTCGAATTCCATTATGAGTGACAGGATTAATTGATTAAAGGATTACTTCTTTAAAGCTGCAGGGATAATCTGACCTGAGATAACAGCGCTGCCTGAAAATGTACCATCTAACCATTGAGCCACTGCTAAGAAACGAACTTAATATGTTATAAAGACTAACAACCGTCAGTCACATCTTAAACGCATTTCTACACCAGTTAAAGATGCAGCTGTTGATGTATTTGAATTATCAGCGCTTCTTTTGCAAAACCGACTACTATCCGGTGTTTTATTGAAGTCATCTAAGTGTTCAGCACTGATATCCCTGGTCTCTGCTGCATTGGCTCGTAATACTGCTTGATACTCGCTATCATCAGCTTTTCGATAGACTTTCAATTGATCTTTTGTTAGTTTGATGGAGCGGGTTGGTCTGGCCAAACACCTATGATCGTCTGAGCGGCAAGAGCAACCACGGCTCCTACACATTGTAGCAGCCATACACAAATCTTGCCAATGCATGGTTGAGCCACAGTTTTCAGAGGATGGTGGACGTCAGAAGGTTCTAGTATTATGATGGTCATTGCATCGCTTACAGTGCTAATTTTGTCGTTTCTTACAAATATTCCTGATATCCCCTGATTCGTCAAACAGTTTATATCTAGTGCGAGGATTCTTTTAAAAGACCATCCAGGTTTTATGTGGGGCATCTGGGCTTGTGGTACCATTTGATTTCAAAAATGTATCGTGTTTGTTTACTTAGAGAATTCAAAAGTTAAGCAACTTTAGTATGCAACTTGGCACAAAATAGTATCTGAACACCCTTATTGGAAGCTAGTGTTTTCTAAATACGGTGGTGCCTGGGCTCCATAGCTACTTAATCAAATAAGTGGAATGGGTAGAATACTCTTGTGCTACAACAGCTACAATCTAGCGAAGAAAGATATGATATGTAAATTAATTCAGTGTATGAGTGAAAAAAAAAGATTGTTTATTAGAAAGAAGCGAAGATGATGTTATTGAAATACTATCTTAGTGGGAGAGTAACTAGTAATTGCTCCTCACCAACAGAGAACTATGCAAACGTGCCCAATAATCTAAATACAAAAATTCATTTAATGTAAGGTGTCTTGTCACACTATGATACTATTGCCACCAATGCCCAGCTTAAAACGATGCTCCTCATAGCTGCGCTTTCAATAGAGGACGCTCTAGCTAGCTGACGCCTCAGAATTGATGACTGTGCCGTTCTTTCGGGGGCGAGGAAGGCAGTGGGGGAAGAGGTTTAGTAGGGTGAGGTGTACAGGGGCGAGGATCGGGCTCGTGTATCTCGATGAAAGGCATTTTGTAGTCAGGGGCGGTCGTATCAGGGTCAGTCAAGACTCCGGGAAGAAACTGAGCCTAAAGAAGCATTCCATTTATCTCAGTCTATCGGCTCTCTCGGTGAAGCCCTTCACGAGGAAAGTAGTGAAGGATTTATATACTCACATCGACATCAATATAGTTCTCCAAATGCATCTTAGATGGAGTCAAAATCAACAGTTTTATGATTTCTTTCTGAGAATTGATTTACTTTTCGGGTTGGAAATTTGTGGAGATTGGAATAAGTTAGAGATGTAGATTTGAAAGTGAGGATGGCAGTTGAAGCAAGTCGTCATTTATATATTGAAGTCAGAAATGGCGCCTACAAGCAACATTCTTTTTTCTAAAAAAATCCATAGATCGTGTATGCAGCCTTGAAGCTATACTTCAGTGATAGTATAATGTTTATTCACATATCAGATGATTTGACTTTTTTTTTGGAACACTCAAGCCTCTGATTTCATCGAAGTTGTTAGTACATTCAAGCCACATTTCGAAGGTGATAATTAAAAATGGGGTAAAAGTAGGGTGTATTTATGGACCCGCTAAACTCAATCTGGCATAATCAACACTCAATTAAAGTTTGACCAGGGAAATTTTATATGTTTTTTCACTTGCGCATGATTTTGTACATTCTGCTAAGTTGAAGCTTGAATTATATCTTCATAAAACTACCAAACAACAATACTGAAATTCTATTAAAAAATCTAACTGTTAATCTTCTGTTGCCTTACCATCGTCCTCTATAACGACCAGATATCTGTCATGCATGCTCTTACTGAGTTGTTTGAGCCCTTGAACACCCACAGAATCACAGCCGGATGACGCTCATATCCTCGATTTTCCAATTCAGACTAGATTACCCTTTCATTCAAGTCCAAATAATGAAATAGCTTATATGCTGGGTAGCTCCAGGTAGCTCATCTTATGATTTAAAGGAGTTAGCTTCATAAAGTTTTCAGCTTTATTGATGTCATCTGAGAGAGCTAAGAGTGGGCCCCAGCCAGCTTCGAGCTTGTTTGGGTGTTATATATTCGTGAAGAGTTGAATGCCCAAACTATCTTCAAAAATTCCGAGTTGAGTTGCGATATTTGATTGATTCAGACTAGCTTGATGCAATGTTTTGTTCCAAATAAAAAAACTAAGTTCTTAATTTTTGATAAAATCTTGAAGAATTGTCTTCCTGAGTACACATGTCTCTTCTCAATCGTTTAGACACGGGTGTAGAAGGCTCCGGCTGATGATGAGCTGTGTATGGATAAATCTTAAGAATAGAATACTAGGTTTAGGATAACTATAACGTTCGTGATGATGATTACGAAGTTCTTACTTTGGTTGTGTGTAAACCGCGTCCTTGATTGTTCATCCTTGTCTCTAGGCATTTCTTGGCATATCGACTTAAGCCCCCCTGCAACAAATTTGAAGCTAAATAAGCGATAATTCAAGCTATATTAGCGGCCGCACCACCATGTGCTTTTCTGTCAAATATATTTCACATGTGTAAGCAAAATTATGTATGCATAAATATATGAAGTTTATAGGCGAGATTAGGCGAGATTATTAGGCTATCACAATACATAACTTAGTCCATGTAATGACTAGAGAGAAAAGGGGTAATTGTATTTATTGCATGAGATGACCCATACCAGATTAGATAGATAGAACATATAACATATACTGAACATATACTCTTTTCAAAGAAATCACGAACACCTGATTATCACATTTTACTATCTGCACACTTATAACATGTTTCTAATTTATTGAATTTTTTTTGCAAAAGTAAGATAAGTCCAAACCCCACGTGATGCAACAACCACGCAATAGGGCCTGTCAGACTTAACTTTTACAATGCTAAACACTTCTGGTACCCCCCTATTTCCTACATGTACCCCTCCCTGTAAATCCAAAAAAGGCTTAGCGATGCTAGTGGGCTCGACTTGAAGGCCGTTTACCCGTTTACTGGCCAACGTAAATGGACTGTTCTTTCGTATTTACTAATGTGCAACTTAAAAGTATTCTCCTATTTTCACTACTCTACTCTGATCTTGACTCACTAATCATCATTTTTAAATAACAATAATTTTTATCATGAATCTCACTCCTCCTACAGATACAGGTAGTCTATCCTGGTCTTAGTGCTTTTATTGACGTTTTTCAAGCCCATAAAGGCAGTTGGGGCTAAGCAATCGTAAAAAGACGTACCAGGTCTTCTAAGAAGACTGGCCTCATATTATTGTAAATAATAGTAACGTAATAGTGGGTCTTCTACATTGGGATTAGCGTAGATATTACTGTATTTAATAGTTTCTCACACTGTAGCTATTAGAAAAATAACGATTTAATACAACAGGTTATGAGATCCGGTTATGTGCTTATTGCTGCGTAGATAATCGTTCACCAAACTACCTCAAATTTCTCCGATAATTTAATCCTATTGAAACCAGCATGGAACATTCAGTTCCAGGGAAAGTCAGGGCGAATCTGTCAGGACACGACAGCCACGCCATTTGGAAAAAGCAAGTAGAAGCAGAGGCAGATTTCCTTTCTGGAGTCTGGAGACATTTTGAAGGAAAGGCCACAGTGTGGCCTGATTTGGAAAGAAGAAGCGACGAGAAACAGGATGAGTGAGACGTGAGACTAGAACGAAGGGAAGAGCTACAGAACGCATACGTTGTCCATCGTAGACAAGCAAAGAAAAAGATACTTAAGTTTATTGATCTCGCGCATGCTGCTGAGATATCTCACTTGTCGAACCGAGAGAAATGTGGGATTACCTTAATCTTAAATATGAAGGAGAAAACTTCCAACGTCTTCATCAATTAACTAGAGATCTTCTTGGCATTTCCCAGTTGAAAAATTTGCCAGTTGATGCTAAACTTGACAAACTTCAAGCACTAAATAGAAGTATTGCACAACAGAATCCTAAACTAGAACTACCAGAGGAGTGGCTGCTTGAAATTCTTACTGCTAGCATGCCAAATGAATATGAAACTGAACTGGCCAATATTGAGTCAAGTAATGCTCAATTAACTCTTGGATATGTTCATGCTCGTCTTCGCGAGAAGGAGACTTCGATGCAAGCCCCTATCGAACAACTTGAAACTTTAAATATTGCGTTTTTCAAATTTTCGAATCTGACCTGTAAATTGTCCATGTTCTGAAGGGATAATAAGAATGGTGTATCTGATGGTACCACATGGAATGTAATAACACCAATTGGTGTTGAAACTTGCACTGTTCCTATCGACGTGGCCTGCCCAATACCAAACAGTATTTTGACTTGACCGGCCATTGAAGTATTTAAATTGACCGTTTGAACCTTTTGCAAAGCTTCGAATTGTCCCTGGCCCGCAGTTGACCATTTTGCCGCTCCTGTGTCAATAATGATACCTTGAAAAATGGAGTTAGAGTATCGTTGTTTGATGAAAAAAGTAGGACTTGACGATTTACCCGTTATAGCATGCAATGTTGCTTGGTTTCGTAGTAATATAAGTGTCTTAATTCCATCAACCTCGCCAAAATCAGTAATATATTGCGTTGTCATTTGACCTTCTGGCTTTCGTTCGAGTCTTCATTGAGAATCGCATCCGCGATCATTGCTTCAATTTCACTTTCTTGGTCATCCTGGTCTTGAAGCTCTGGAACGAATACCCCTTCAAATTCTGTTATAGATTGTCTAACCTTGTTGTTGCTAAATGGTGTTCCTCTATCTTGCATTCGTTTCTTAAACGCAAATGCAGCTTTATTCCGTTCTTGTTGTGAATGATTAGTAGACCAACACCCCGGTTTTTGGCAAACAAAACATTTTTTCATACGATTGTCATAAAACTGACCACTTTTGTGCTGTGAATATGGATATTTTTGCTGATTCCGAGATCCATTGTAATATTTGCGGTCTGTATAAAAGGTTGCTTCCTCGTCATCATTGTTGGCGTTGTATATAAATGTGTTACTATCCTTTGTAATTCTTGTTGATGTACCAATTGCTGAGCGTATATCGGCACAAAGTGTCTCCAGTGTCGACGAAGGTTTAAAACAAGCAAACGAACATTCTTTGACATTACGACAAGCGTTATTTAGGTTGTAAATTCTATTTCTGAAGCTACTTTTGCTTTAGCTTTTCCTTTGATTTTTTCCTTTCCTTTCTTATTTTTCTCCTTCCCGCCCTTAAATCCCATTGCAAGTTCTGGACGTTGTCCAAAATATTCCTTGTTCTTATGCCTATGCTTACACCTTCTACATTGGGCCTCAGGATCAACGTGTTCTTCTGAAGGTGCAACTGCGGCACAAGATATGCTCGCAGGGTTTCAACGCAGAGAAGACATCATACTCTCTAATGATGCGTACTTGTTATCAGTCTCGAATGCTCGTGTTGTACGCCATGTGTCCAACCAGTCGATTTCTTTTGTTCCCAGGACAAAAATAGCAGCTGCTTGTCCCGCACCAATCTTAAACGTATTTAATTCAGATGGAGACTTGTCGGATTGGGATGCTGTCATGATATCTGCGGCGTTGTTAACACTATGGAGATTTGCGAGAAACCTGTCGCAGTATTCGTCGGCTCGTGTTGAGAATTTGGTGGTGAGAAATCGTTCCAAGGCGTTGGCACATGGTGCTGTTGCTGATTCCTCATGTGTCTTGGCGATTTTATCGTATAGCTGCTTCGCTGTCATGTTATCGTATGTCTCGGGACAGACACTAGCGTTGAGTCTTTCGATGATAATATTTTTCACTTCTATTTCCCCCAAAATCCATTTATTGCGGGCTTGCCGGTACTCCTTGAACTTTGCTTCGTATTCATCCTCACTTTGGTTTATCCTAACTGGTGGAGATGGTGCTAGAGCTGCATCGATGCCATCGATGTTGTGGAACACGTGGTCGATTACTTCTCTTCGGGCAAGCTTTGTCTGAAGACTACTCCTCCATTTCGAAAATGCAACTCCTGGACCAAGGATCACTTTGTTTCCACCGTTGGCCATTTCTATCTCCTCTTTTTCTTTCTTGATGCTAAAGATATTCTTTATTGCGCAGGAAAACGACCCGGGCTCATAACCTGTTATGACTCAGGTATGATCAGAATGTTTAGCTGGTTTAGATATCTTTGACTGGGGAAGATTATAAGGGAGAAAAGATGATGGTAAGGTTGAAATAGATATGTA
>PEDP01001426.1:0-11208 GCA_002918395.1 Erysiphe pulchra
TGTAGAGACGAAGAAGATTGAGACCCGCGGTGATGAATGGGAATCCTGAAGGGGAGGACTGTGCGAAACTTCTTGGCTATCCCAGATAAGCAAAGCATACTGGGCGTTTACACCGGCACCGCGTGAAGGTGAAGTTTTCGACTTTGCAGGCTAGATATTCTAGTTTGTTTGTTTTATATTTAACGTCTAACTACTGTAACAATTAATTACACTAGACCCGATTGGGCAAACTAGATATTCTAGTCTTAACCTTGCTTAGGAGTCTATTAAACTAAACAAGTGCAAATTCCACGTGATTTCTATGCACGAATTTTAATCCTATACTTTAAGGAATAAAACCACTATTCTTAACACTTGGATTTGAACCCCAACGTCAACAGAAATTTGCAATTGAAATTCTTAGTATCAACATAGCTTTAAATCTGAATTTAATGTGTATTTTGAATTCAAACTTATACAGGAGGAAGAAAGTTATGAAGAAAATAAAAGGTGAGATTTTTCAGCTCGTTTTAACAAAAAAAGAAAAGGCTGCTTCTCTCTAGTAACACCTTTTTATATCCTAAAAATTTGAATTTAATATTTTGGATTGAATACGATATCTATATAATTTATTAGTACTTTAAATGAATAAAAATATATGTAAATATAGTGATGAGAGTTTAAGAGAATGATTATTGAGAATATGTTGTAGAGGAATTGGATTGCAATATGCACTTGTGAAGTTTACTGTTGAACAAGACTTTAAAGGCAAGATTTCGAATTAGATATCTGGGTACCCTTATTACGTAAGACACCGAATTGCAACATGGCAGTATGAGAGGATAGGATGGGCTGTGTAGCTAGCTCATTCGTCGGTTGGTCGGTATCTCTAAAAAACTTCATAATTATGTAATCATTATATCGATGCTGTCGTTTTAACCATACCTCACTTTAGATATCAAACGCAAATTAATCTTTGCTCATCCCGAATGATTTACGAAATTTAAATAGAGAGAATAACAGTTAACTAAGAATTTAAAAATGTTTTAGGCACCAAGAACTAAGAGCAAGCATTATGAGCTCCAATTTATTTGCTCCAAAAATGCCCTCTTTAACATCATATTTACCGTTCTCGTCTTCGATCATCACAATTCATGCCTGCACATATTTACTAGCTGTCTGTCTTTTCAGTATCTCATTTCTGGTTTTTCTCAATTCTGTTGTATCTTTCGTCATCACAGATCTCATTGGTATAAAAGATGGGGTCGGGGATCTCGTCGGCACTCTAGGTTTTGTGGATGAGCTCATTGCCATCTTTGCATGTCCATTCTGGGGTGTCCTGAGTGATAGGTACGTGTTTAATTTACATATCTCTGAATTCACACAGCTAATTATCCACAGGATTGGAGTGCGTTATGTTTGCGTTGCTGGATACATAATTATAGGGGCTAGTCTATTTATCTTCGTCCAGGCTCGCAATGTATACCCTCAGTTACTTTTTGCCAGAGCATTATTCAGCATTGGCGGGGCAGCAACGTGAGTTCCGCCACGAAAAGCATCATATTTTACTTACATTCGTTTCAGAGCTACAATGGTTACCGGTATTCTTCCTATAATGTCTGGCGGTGATTTACAAGACCGATCTCAAACGGATAATGATATAGTGGTACAAGATGATCCTTCAGAAAGAGATATCCCGCAGTCATCAGATTCACAGGTAACAGTTACGCCTGCAAATTATATGTATAAATCCAACTTCAAAAATCAAACAGAGTCCAATCCTTCACGTCTGGCCGGACTTGTAGGTTTTTTCACAGGATGCGGCGCTCTAGTGGCTTTAATTATATTTCTCCCACTACCAGCCAAATTTTCAAAAATTAACGGAATCAGTCCAGCACATGCTGTTGTTGATAGTTTTTATGTTGTTGGGATAATTTCTATAGCTGTTGCTTGCGCTTGCTTTTTGGGTTTGAGAAATCTGGTAGGAGAGGAAGGTAAAGGTTTGCATTTACTATTTCAGAATGCGTCAAATCTTCGTTCAAAAATCGCAACAGCTTTAAGTCAGGATAATGACGAATCGTCCAAATCTTATATTCCTGCTATTCCATATTGGAGATTATTACTGGACTCAGCTGTACTAGGAATTAGAGATTATCAAATTGGGCTAGGATATATCGGTGGCTTTGTGGCCCGTGCATCATCAGTTGGCATCACATTATTCATACCCACATATGTGAATGCATATTTTCTTGAACAGGGCTTTTGTGACATATCGCCGAATGATCCCTCCTCAGAATTAAAAAAAGAATGTCGAGCAGCATATCTTCTAGCTTCAGAGCTAACAGGTATTTCACAATTTATTGCGTTACTTTTTGCGCCGGTATTTGGATATCTATCGCAGCGCTATAGTCGATTCAATATTCCCACTCTAATTGCAAGTATATCAGGTATTATCGGCTACCTGGGATTTGCACATCTGGCAAGTCCAGAAACAAAAAATATTGATGGAAGAGGAGGAAGTCCTAAAATTTTTTTGATTGTTTCATTAATTGGAATCAGTCAAATAGGCGCAATTGTTTGCAGTCTCGGACTTCTTGGCCAAGCGATTTTATCTAAGGGGAATGCAGATGCTACACAATTTTTGAATAGACAGCAGAATCAGAGCCATTCTGGTAGAGCAGAGTCTGCGCCTTTACTTCCTTCGTTGTCTGGAGATAGAGATTTTAAATCTAGGATTCATTTAAAAGGATCCATAGCTGGAATTTATTCACTATTTGGTGGAGCTGCTATTCTTATTCTTACCAAGCTAGGCGGCTATCTATTTGATAATGTGTCAAAAGGTGCACCATTTTACATAATGGCTACTTTTAACGGTCTTTGGATGATAGCAGGGATTATAATTGGAATTTTCCGTGAACTTAAAATGCGAGCAAGAGGTGTAGAAATAATAACCTAGAAGCCTAAATAAAATAAAAAAAAGAATGGTGGTTTTATCATTAAATGGCTCTATCTCTGACAAAGCACTTCTAGTATTAAAGAAGAACTTCTATTAATGCATAGCGTTCTCTACCGGAATTTAATGGGAGCACTATGATTTCTAATTGAGTGCTCTGGGGAGCTAGCAGAAAATGCATACTCTACAGTGTTTATCACGAGATTCTATTGCATCCTGTTATGAAGCACAACTAAAGCAATTAAGCAGACTAGAATGTATTCGAAGATTTCTTGCTCTTTGTAAGTTATAAAATCTCCAAACTATTCTGAAAAAGTTATAAATTCACCACTAGTAAATGAATACGATTTCGTGCGTGTATCTTCATCAAACGCAGGACGTACAATAAATATTTTTGTAGCTTGCAGCTAAAGGAACGATTTTAAATACATACATTATAGTGTTTTAATTTTTGAACATCTATAGGACAAAGGAGTTATATGATCACAAAAAAACCATATAACCTGTCCAGTTATCTTGTTTCTACCGTGAGTATGATAATCAACAAAGACTAGCAAATTGTCTTTTGGCCTGCTTCTGCTGTAATATATGAATGTCTCCAGCATGCTAGTGTCAATGAGATAGATTTTATCATAACATTGATTTCTTATTGGTTGAATTGAGAAGATACCAACTCTTGATATGATCAGACGACCTAGTGTTTCTTATCACAGCTGGCCCCATCTCAAGCTTTTCAATGCCAGAGTCATTCACATTGAGTATCTTATGCTTGCAATTTATTTAAAACCCTCCCAGATGCCGCAGCTCTACGGTACTGAAAATCACGAATGTGAGCTAGTCTTGGCAGATGCAGAAATTTAATTTAGCGTATAATATTTTTAGACAAGAATGATCTGATCTGAAGGAATTTTGATAGTAACGTGGGGTTTGGAAGTGTATACATGTTCCCCTGATTCATCGAGCCGACTAAGTTCCAATTTTGTGCTAGAAAGGTTAGAAGAAGCAGCTTGTCAGGCTGACAGATGGACTAAAATTAGTCTCACCCTATAACCGTTGAAAAAAAGTAATTTATCTGTTCATGGGCGGGTAAAACCTTCGAGATTTGTTTCAGGCACTCAAGAAACTTTATTGTCTACACAACTAGAATGAGGTGGAGGATGTTTTTGAAACAGTACAACGCGTCGTATACTTTAGAGGCCTGTAGAAGTGTTGAATCTACAATCTACACGTACTGTCTATATGACGCGGCTCGTGTTTTTCGTACATTAAGTTATGCGCAAACTACCTGTCCCTGTAAAAGTTTTGTATCTTAACTTTAAAAGGCTGAGTGCAATTCGACTTATTTGATTCTTCAAGCCGACGTTGCAAACCCATGAAAAAAATCATCTAGAGCATGCATAGTATCTTTCCAGATATATGAGATAGTGAGGTAACAGATGCACTTATTTATAACCCTATGGTAAAACAATACGGAGTATTACACTTTCTCCAAGCTGAGCTAACTTAGACGATAGCAGTCTGAATGATTCGAGGTCATAGAATGAATACTGTGGCTAGAGCAAATGTAGACATTTTCTTGTATGAAAAGTAAGATGATAATGCATCTAGTGAAGAGTTAATGCACAAGTATTTTTGTTTCTAACTTGATGTTTTCATATAAAAGACTTACTATTCTGCTAATCAATTATCGGTGAGCCGTATTTCAATCATTATCTAAGTTCACCATGTAAACAATTTGAACCTTAAAATATCAAACCTACCGTGGCAGTGAGACGAGATTAAGGTTTTCGTTGTTTGTACATAAAGTTATACACAGCTTAGCTTGATATTTAAGCTTACCTGTCCTTGTAAAGGATCCGCAAATTAGCCTTAAAAGGCTTAGTGCAGGTCAAATTATGGATTCTTCAAGTTAAGCCCATGTTCATTGTAATTGACATAATTAACTGTCCAGCCTCGCGACATGGGATTTTGATTCCACCTGTACAGGGTAGGCTGGTATTAGTGTTTCAGTGTTATTTTAGCAACATCGCTCCACACATGTGAAAATAGCGATCAGTGTGAAGAGCCATCGTCGTTATTTCAACGAATTTGTCTACCCAGACGATTTAGAGAACAACTGCGCCATTCTGTGGTGGATGAAATACGTTTCCAAGATGCCAAAAAGATCGCAGAAGGCAGTTGCCACGAATCTACATTAACACCAAAACAATACTCACGTTGTGTGTTGCTTAGATTAATTCAATCTGGTTCATTTAAATATCGACATCTCAATGCAAAAATATTCCCTTGGCATCGTGCCGTAGCAGCTTGATTTAAATTTCGATGAGAAATTTAGATAAATCGATTTTGAAAAATTGATTACGATGTGTGAGAAGTTTTAGTTGTCGAAAAGTTTAAGACGTTTTAGAGTCTGAAAATAATACAGACGCTGCTCCCTGCTCTCCCTGGTAGTGACCATCCCCCCGCCGTCATCCATCATCCCAGCTAAATTCATAAGACAAACTTCACAATCTTTTAATATTATGCTTCCTAACTTCTAAAAAATTGCGATTAAAATGAATTTAATTAAATTAAATCATAAAGTTGATGTTTAGACCTTGCCGCGGGGGCTGGTCACCACAAACGGTGCTATTTCAACGCGAGACTTAACAGTTAATTACGTCATCTAACATATACAAGGGGGGGTTCAATAAGATCGTTATTCTGACCCGCTTTACCGCGTAAATACCAAAAGACAGAATCCGGAGCAGCCCGCAAAGAAAAGAACAGTTAGTTTGCGCAGACAATTTCAAGGAGCTGCGTATTGCCATTCACCGTCTTTGAGTTGGCACGGGACATGGGAGAGGAGGACAGTGTATATGACTTGGCTACTTGGAGACTTTCGATGATCGACGTGGGCTGATGATGTTTTAGCACCGAAAATGACAGCTGAAAAGTCTAATTTCTACTTCTCTACGATAACCACAAAGAAATTCAAAAATAGACCTCAAAACAGATCCAGTGAGCACCAGAAGAACCTTAATTGAAGGTACAAGCATGCAAATGCGGTTCTTCAATATGACAATGACTCGACATAGACAACATTTCTTTGTAAACAGTGACTCAGCCTCCAAAACTTCGCAAAGAACTGTGATAAACCTGGTTCGAAATAATCTGAACAACGCAGACTTTTTTTAAGGTTTTCACAAATAAATTGCTTGGTTTGAATGTAACTGCAATGAAAGAGTTGTGAAAGATTTTAAAGATTCTAGATCTTGGTATGGAAGACTGTCATTAATAAAGTTCATCGGTAACAAGAAGTTTAACAATAGATGGATAAGACAGAATTTACAATTGTAAATTCAAAATTCATTATTTACCAATGATACAAAGTGGCAAAATGGTGTACTTTCACCGCACTAGTGTATCTCAGTTTGACGATGTAATAACATCAAGGAATAAATAGTATTAATTTAGGAAAGCGGCCGATTCGCGATTCGCGTGATAAGAATACAGAAGCCAGCCACAACGGAGAAATTGGCATCAAACGAAGGGTGCAAGGGTTGCACCTATCAATAATACGATAATACTTCGACGTTACTCTGGCAACACTTACCTATCTTTTTTGTCGATGTAAACAACTTAGACAATACGAGAATATGTTTCCAGTCATGACGATATACAATTCTCCCGATTTGATCTATCTATCTAATTACCTGGCTTAGTAAAGGCTATCTTTTCACTGTTCTGAAATTATTCCGAGTAATAGTTCCGTTTTACTTTCATCAAACTCAAGTACATTTATAGAGGCTCTGATCCAAACCTTAGTTACCTTCGCTTCCAGGATTAACTATACATGTTCGTGACATAGCCTCGTAGTTTTAGCGGAATGTGTTAACCTTTCACAAACGACGAAGAGGCTGTTTTGTAGTATTTCAGAATTCCCTTGAAGCAAAATTACTCGCCACATGTTGTTGACTACACAATGGACTCTTATCTCATAATACGATTATCAGTGTATATCGAATCCACCCATCTTTTGTGCGAGTGGTGCAAGACTGAAATTAGCTAACACTCTTTGATACGAGGCTCGTGCGTGACTCATTCAAGGCATGCGGTAATCTAGGCTAAATAGGAAAGATGTAAACAAACATTACTATTCGCTAATAGCCTAACTACTCACTCATTAGACTAAAGAGAGAGAGACACATGACCGTTTAGAAATGCTATAAATAAAACAGAATTTGTTTACTTTACAGCCCTTACCATAGGGTTCATCTCATTTTTCGCTTCTAATTCCGATTATAAACATTGATTCTTTACTTAACACACAAATTTATAACTCTGACTGACACACGTACCAGGACACGACTGGGATATGGTATTATTTGTGGGGTGGCCGAGCCCTTGAGGATCAGATAATTATGCTAGATTTATGTATATGCATTTTCTAGCACAGACGCGATTCTCTAGACCCGCGCCTATGGTCCTTTCCCGCCTGCTGCCTGTCTGCCTGCCTTCCGTGAGTTAGCTCCGGTCTAACGCTCCGTCGTACGTGCACTTGAAGATAGTTCTCCACATCAACTCAGTCTTCCCTTTTTGCGTTTCTCCAAACAAGTTTCACTAAAGCCACCAGGAGAAAAGAAAAATATCTCTACAGCAGTTGAAGTGGAACTGATTGATCGTCCGCTCGGTATGGAAAAGAGAGAAAAAAGATTCCGAACTTTTCGAATAGCCCACAATGGTCGGCCAATTCAATGGCAATGGATAAACAACGAAGACTGATTTTACTTTACCATGAAACAATCCACAAACACTATTTCTAACTCGAGACGATTCTGGTCTTCTTATCCAGTCGGACTGTTTTTATGTGTAAATCGATGCCTTCTAGGGCTTGGCCCCATGCAACTAATTTTAAGCTCCGAGAGTGAGTTATCCATCAAAGTTCTGATTGACTAGATCTTGTTCATTTTTAAACGTCAAACACGCCTTATCCTTTCATCCTAACCTAAGGCTATCTATCAAGATCCTAGATTTTCTTACTATTTGTACTTTTCTCATCACGGTCATGGGAGCTTCGCTACCCAACTATCACGTTCGTTATTGCTCTGTCTTTTCAACCAAAGAGGGCTGTTCAAAAAATAAACTAGGAACCAGATATAGGCATGAAACTAGGATAAAGGCGGAAAAATATACCTTTTGAATCGTCTTCATCTCCTCCCCATTCATCGTCAACTACGACTCGTTTCAAACCCGAATCCCCGGCTTACCTGACTTATCCCTGCTTATACCGGGGAGTGCAATATTACAACACTCAAATTGTTCTATCCTCGATTCTTAGTAGGAAGAGTATGTAACAGTTTTATTAATTTCCGTAAACGTGAGTATTAAGCGGCGATATCTTTTCCGTTTGTTCTAAATTATCACCAAGGACCGTTCAATTTTAAATATATCTTCTTTCCCCAAATATACAAAAAGTTGACTGGTCATTGATGCTATTCAGCCGCTGCTGTAACTTAACCCTAGGAATCCCAAGACAACATATTCAGAGCCATTTTTTTTGAGCCTTCCACCCTCAATCCACTTTTTCTATCACCCCTCCATCCTAAACTTCTATTCCACCTAACTATTGGTAATCGAACAGCCTCTGGACATTTTCAGCTTTCTTAAAATTTACCACAATTTGAGAATAAAATCCCATCGCCATCAATCTCTATTTATGCTCAAGTCTCTATGGGCTCAGTTGAAATACCAGTAAAGTCAGAAGCTTTGGCTGTAGACCAGTGGCCTTTGCCTTCTACTCCTAGCTCAACAAGGGAATTTCCAAAAGCAACTCGTGACACTGACGTTCCGTTCTGTATTTCCGAAGACTATTCATCGTTGCCAACTTGGAACTCATCAACTTTTTCCATGCAACCGCTTCAGGAGAATATGAATTCTCAAACTTATCTAATGCAACAGCCGTACTTCATGGGCACAGATATGAGTGGAGCCAAATCATTGCTGAGCAATGGCAATCAGAAACCTCTGGAATATAGCGCTGATTTCGGCTTAATGGGATGGCAAACCAAGGCTTGTGATGAGGGGCAAGAACTGAACAATTATGACAATGACATGAATTTTGGAGGGTTAACACAAGAATATACAACAAATATAAGTTCCCCATGCATGAATATGAGGTGTTCAGAGCATGCTATGGATATGGATCATTTCAATATAAAACCGTTAAATAAGAACCGACGTATGTCATCATCATCATTTTCTATGTCGACCACAGGCCCACTTTTAGATATGCAATCATACGAAGATTTTTCAACTACTGCTTCAGAATCTACTTCCTTCACCTCTTCGGAATACCTACCACCATCTAACCGTAATTCCTGGATGTCTTCAAAGCAATTCTCTCCAGTTGCATCTCCACGTATGACGCCAAAGCATCGGTCGGAGTTTTTCTGGTCTCAAGGTCAGAACCGATGTAACCGATCTCCTAGACCTAGTTTACGCTCGGCGCCATACTATATGGATTGTGACCGAAGCAAACGATGGTCTACAGGTTCATATGCGTTGACATCTAGTCGTAGAATGTCTCCTTTTATATATCAAGAGATTCCAAACTCAAACTCGAGCCTAATATCATCACGACATTCCTCTCCAACACTACCTGATATGCAACAGCCAATGAAATTAGGCGATTTTGATCAAACACAACCGCAGCCTTTTTTTATTTCAGATAACCTCAGTTCAAACCATGAAAGCGCTCTTATTCCTTCACAGAACTTCGATGAATCGGCTCCATTTGAGAATCAGGCATCGATATTTTCCCATGGCCTTTTTCGAATGCTCCAGAGTAACGCTGATATGCACTCACTCCATGGTCATTTTAATGATTTTTGTGAAAAACCAGATCTCTACGCTTCACTTCATGAGGAGCAAGTGGCACCGCCTCCAGAGGATATGAATCCATCCAATCCAGAACTCATCCCACATGAACAAGAATTACGTTTTGACGGTGACTTATATACTCCTCGGTGGGTACGAGGACATGGTAATAAGCGTGAAGGCTGGTGTGGTATTTGTAAACCTGGGAGATGGCTCATTTTAAAGAACAGCGCTTTCTGGTACGACAAAAGTTTTACTCATGGTATCTCAGCTGCTACAGGTAGTGCTTTTCGAGAACCTCAAGAAACCCGACGAATGGATGGAAATCCCGATATATGGGAGGGATTATGTGGCAGCTGTAATGAATGGGTAGCTTTAGTATCTAGTAAGAAAAAGGGCACAACTTGGTTTAGACATGCATACAAGGTATTTATTTTTGCTAAAATGTGGTGGAGCTTTTGATTAATGGATTTATAGTGTCATACTCACCTCAAAATTAAAGATGCACCAAAGCGAAGGAGAGAGAGCATGGTATTATTACCCTTAAATACCCATTTTTTTCGTAGACTAACTGTAAAAGCATATTCGGGCAGCTGGGACTTCCAAATCTGTTAAGCCTAAGACAGAATCTCCTAAAATACAGCAGAATACGGTGAATTCAAGTAGCCCATTCATCCATGGCATGCTGATATGATAAAAATGGCAACATTACAACTCACGAAGCATCTTGACTTTTAAATATCACATGATCTTTAGAATTTTTGACTTTAAAGATCTGTTAGGTCGGATTCTTATTCAAACTGATGACCTCCGACATAAATCTAAGTTTTCAAGATTATACTTTTTAACTAGAAATGTTCAAAAGTACATACTTAAAAGCGTTTCCATTCCTTCCTACATACTAGTTACATATCAATGGCTTTATTTGAAATACTGTTATAAAAAGTTTGTCGATTGCCCAGCTATTTGTTAGAGCGTCTTGATTTTTAAATAGATTTCAAAACTGGCATTGTAGCGAAAGACCAAAAAGACTATCCAACAAATATAATATAAAAATTTATTACCTTCCAATACAGTTAAAAATTTGGTGATGAAGGCGAGTGTATTTCTGATGAAAATATGTCCGAATTAGTGCGTCATCAATTGTTGTATATTAGTTCTCAATAATCCCCCACCCCGATACGAATCACGATAGGTTTCACTAATCTTCTTATTTTGACACTATGAGCAATGATCTGAAATGCTGCTTGACTATTTAAAATTGGTAATCATGACGTAAAGTCATGTGACCGTTGTATTGAGAAATCTTTATTTTTTATTCTTCAAAAGTCTATCTCATCTGATACCGAAAATATATATATATATATATTTTTTTTTAAAAAAAGTTAAATTCTTTCTTTTTACAAAAGGTAAGAAAT
>PEDP01001427.1:0-11206 GCA_002918395.1 Erysiphe pulchra
AGCTGAAAATCGATGAATTGCCAATAATCGTTTGCACTGATTCATTCTCTCTGTATGAATGCATGGTTAAATTGGGCACCACAAGGGAGAAAAGACTTATGATCGACATTATGGCGATCAGACAGTCCTATGAACGACGAGAGTTGACCGAAATAAGGTGGATAAACGGCAATGACAATCCAGCCGATGCAATGACGAAAAGTAATCCATCTAATGCGCTCCAATCCCTTGTGAGCACGAATGAACTTCGAATTCGAGTTGATGGCTGGGTACAACGAAGGGATGATAAATGATGAATACTGAACTATCACAAATTCATGATTATGATGATAATACTTATGACAAAACAAAAGAAGAGTTCCCAGTGTCGGAATACTGTCATGAGATCACGTGTGTAACGCGTTAGTTATGGGTCATTCATTTCGTGTTATTTATTTCCTTTGTTTGGTTACAATAGTGTTCAACGCGCCTAGTAAGGCTTTAGCGCGTTTTAAATGGGTAATGTAAATAATGATAGATGGCAGAAGAGAGAGGGGGACAAGAAGCAAAAATAAAAACCAATTATTCTTATTATCGTTAACAAACCTGCTTATATTTGTGCACATTAATATCCGTTTATACCAACATTAAGCATTTTGATAGTTACTTTCGACTAGAGTCAAAATAGAAAAGTAAGTTTTCACAGGGATTTACAATATTTGGTTGGCTATTGAAATATTATTGTGTGCAGCCATCAGCAAATTAGACAACTAATTGTCCTAAGTAATTCGCAAGTTCAACCGGAGAATTTTCCCATATAGTTAGTTCACTTACTTAGAATCCGTCGAGTGCCGTAAACAATCTGTATCAATATACTTCCTTCCATTGCCATGTGTACATCTTACGGTGCGTCGGTAATCGGATAAAGTTTTACGGTTTCATTGTTACACTAAAAGTCACTACTTATGATGATTGGTCGATTTTCTTAAAACAATCTATTGCTAAAAATAATTACTTTGGCAGAAATCCATATTTACACGAGCAGGGGACTGGATCTATCAAAGGCGGCCGCACCGTGTCACAAACGTTACTTTCTTTTATCTTATTTGGTCGGCTGATAAAAATATGGTTTTCCTCCCAAGTTTTTTTTTTTAAGTAACCGATGTACTGGGCCTCCAGCGAGCAACGTTAAATACAGACCTAGATATCTAATTGGCGCATAGACAAGGAGAGAGCCAGTTTTTATTATTTTTTTCACAGGGGCCCTCTTGGTCTGTATTTAATCTCACTCCTGGTACCTTCCCCGCATTCCCTGAAATTGGCTTAGCTCACATTTTACCCAATTGCAACCCCTTGCTCTCTTCTGAAATATGTCTGGCGATATTCAGGATCCGACCTTTTGTACATTCAGGGTGATCCTCGTTTAGGCAACATTTGTTTGATGATCAGATATCACAACAATGAGTGTACATTATTTTTTTAAAGCATTTTTGAAAAAAAAAAAGAAGAAAAAAATAAACTTGACTGTGCTAAGATTATATGCCCTTTCAAGGACGATACCCCCCATATTACTGGCATCGACATGAAACGTACCGTGGAGTGGTTGACTTCCACCATCTTTACTTTGGAATATACATGCATTTATCTCAACCATTATTTGGAAAAAACCAAACCCAATAAACCAAACCCATTCAGAATGAACCCTGTCGAGGCTATTTGAACATCTGGAAAAAATGTAAACTCTCGACTGCAAGGATCTATAAGTATTATACCTACCCACTCTTATATTATAGCTAGCCGAACCTATCGCCTTGGTACTAAAGCCAACTGCTATAAGGTGTAAGATACAGAAAATTGCACGATTGCTCGATAAACTTAAGTTCAAGAGGATTGGTGCTTCGTTTAGCTGGATTTCAAGAACATCTTGTTCGAATCTCGAGGTGTACTACGCATCTAAAAGAACAAGGTATATCAATTTGCTCAACGAAGACCAAAATTAAAGACATGTTTGGATTTTAGAGCTAACTGCGTAAGCAGTAACTTCAAAATTAAATATGAAGTTATGAACTTGAACTCCCTCTAGAGCCTCTTCAGCCACTTTCGACCCTTGAATTTCCCTAACCCCTTCAACTCAACTGAAGGTCTTTCACAATCGAATTTTGTTCGAAATCAGATAATCTTTTACTTGCAAAGCTTACCAACTCCAGTAATTGGGGCAGTTACTGTATAAGCAAGGGGAAACCTTTATTTGCAGAGGTAAGTGCCCTTCGAGCAGCTAATGGAGCCCTTGCAAACGGTATAGAGCTTAAAATATTTGGGTCTACTACTGAGGGGCGCTCGCTCCAGAGTATGCACAGGCAATTTCTGACTCTAGGAGACAGATGAACAGGCTCGACGCGTCAGGCGCTCTGAGGTGGGTTGGACCAAAAAAAGAGGGGCAACCCTCTGGACGATGATGTTGCAGCTGCAAGGAGACTAGTCATAATGCCCACCTTTGTCAAGATACTACAGATGTTTCAGAGTCATTATATTCCACACATTTCTGAGTGATTTTACTTTTTGTTCCTAATTAGAAGTAAGGAGGACAGAAGAAGGTTATCCTATCTGTGTTAAGTCACGTTACTTATAAAAATACCATAATCATAGTCATTAGTAGATAAATTATAAAAATTCCAGGTCTTAAATGAAAATAAAATTTAGGTTTTTACAAGTGAAGAAAAATAAACTAAACAAATTCTTGGCTCCGCACATATTATAGCATTGCAAAATGATAGGCATTGAGAGGCCTTTCTTTGTCTACATCATACGGTGACTAACGTTGAATTGATCATGATACATGAGTCAATACTTTAAGAATCTGATTTGTGTCGGGCGAAAGGCGCTGACTATATACACGCAAATTGGTGGATTTACAAAGAAAAGAGTGCCAAAGATTTTACCCATGGTAAACATCAATACGGATCTTCGCCAAAGACGCTCGTTGAAGGAGCGCATGTAAACCTCAAGCAATAGCTTTCAAAAGTCGCATTCGAGTATGTATCAATCAGCCTATTCAACAGATTCAACCCTGGTGGGCAGCTCATAAGCAACGAATTTTGCAACTGATGAAGAGCGTATCTATTCAGGACAGAAAGTGATAAACAAACAGTGCTCTGGCAACATTTGAATTGGCAAGTCTATAGTGAACTGCATCCACTTTACTAGAAGTACTAGTCCAATTAGAAAGAGATCGTATTGATCAAATTGCCATTACAGCTCAGAGTCAAGTTGTAAATCACGACCCACTATGCTCAGATGCATTTCGCAAAAAGGTGGCTAGTTTGTGCATATCCAGAGTTGAGACTGATTGGAGAGCTTCAGCATCAGCTTGAGACCTTTGTGACTGGAAACTTTCAATGTTAATGAATTCTTAATGAGAATAATACCTTGATAAAGCTTAATTTAAAGCTTAGTAGGTTGTAACTAAAATGTTTCGTAAGAGATATAGAGCTTTTTATGCGTTTTTGATGTTGCCTTAATTTTATCTGAGTAGTTAATGAGTATTTATTAATTGATGATTTTTCAACAATTAACATTAGTTTGTAAGATTGTTTGTTTCAACATATAAAAGCCAGTGATCTGCCACTGCGTTTCGTATATGAAGACTTGAAATAGGGAAAAACGTTTTACCACGCCTAAATAAAAGAATCTACTAAACCTTTTATCCCATCAAACTATCAAACCTTTATTGTCTTTTAGTTCAAGGATCCTATTGCTAAACAATTCACTAGTTTGTACAAAAAAATTTAAAAAACCCCATTGTGCTTAAGTTGACCTAGTGTAGGGGAATGGACGGATAGTTCGAGTTGTACCTCTGTCTCTTTCCAATTGATCACCCTCCCTACAAACCACAAGCCTCCTGGTTGTGCCTTAGGACAAGTCAAAAGCTGGGTAAAGAATAGATTGTGACACAATGACTGGTCATCCAAAAGAAATAGTGTTTGATGATAATCTAGCATCAAATTACGACACCTCAAAGGATGTATGATGCGACTGCTGTTTGCTCATTCGATGGTAATTTTCTCCAATAGCTAGTTTTTTCTAGTCCTCTTTCACGTTACCATGTTGATAAGTATGACGTTGCTACGCGAATTTTGATCGAAAAAGAAGATGGGAAGTTCTTGGACTTTGCTGAGAAAACTTTGTTTACTTATCCTAGATGGTACATTTTGGATGTAACGAGGACTTTTCTGACCATCATTACAGCATTTTGTATCTTGAATCCCTCTTCTTACCTAATTTCATTTGTTTGACTTACTGTGAAGGAGAATCAGATTCATATCGATGAGTCTGAGGACGATAAACTCGATTTAAAGTTGCTGCGTCGGTTGTTGGCTCAATCTTGGCTCTGCAGGCTCCCTAAGGAGAGCTGTAGGATAGTAGGGGATGCCAGGTACAAGTGTTAAGTCGTTGACCCACATCCGGTTCATAGCCTTCGTTCATGTTTATTTTCGTTGCACTAATAAATCTTAAGAAACTAAGGTCACAAGAGAGTATCCCGGAAATTTTCATAGGGTTGAGTTTGAGCAAAGAAAGAATCTTAGATATTTCTAACGTAATACCCCATCAAAAAACTGAGGATGATAGAAAACTTCACATTCTTGTATTTTTGGAATTGATTAAAGTACAAGTACTTTAATTGGCAACCTGCTGAGTTATTGAAATCCCACAATGAAGTTGTTCCTTATAAACATATCAATTTTAAAGACTCCAAATTGTCTAAGCTTGTGTCTTGAGTTATGCATCAGGTTAAGGGAGTTAATTCTGTTTCTTTCTGAGTAAAACCCTTCCTCGTAGATGAGTAGGGTCGATGTTGCCTTATTTTAACGAAAGCTTGATCTAGAGACGAGGGCCCCAAAATCAATTATAAATAGTTATAATTTCGATCCCTTACATAAAGCACCACTCTGATGAGTGACCTACACATCGCCTGATTTTAGAAATTATATGTAAGAATACGTAATTTTTTCTTGTCTACTGAGCTTAAAGATTTACAAAGCACGTGAGGATTGCTTAATCATGCAGAAAATGTACTTCGGCTGGCCAAAATAGGTCATATGTACTATATGTATAGAGTGACTGTGTTTGAGAGAAGTCATTACGATAATCAGTCTAAGTTATATCGTTAAGTTCTATAAAAGTATCTCATAAGAAAATGGATTTATAAAAGTTTGATATTGGTTTCGTGCCATATGTTTAATTGGAGATAACTTTTCTTTCCCTTGAGAATCGAAAATAACCAACCTTTCATGCACCTGATTTATCTAGTTCTATGCTAACTCGCCTCAACATACAGTATACACCTCTTTATCATTCATGATTGTCGACAGCTGAGCTTGTCAGGCGTGTAGGTAGCTTCCTGTACTATTCACAAGTCTGATGGAGACATCTTCAAGAAATAAAACATTATTACAATCGGGTTGCTTAAGTCTTATATTTTCAAAGAAGGTTCAATTGAGCTATCTCAAATAAAAATGTTTCTCGACACTCTATTTTGTCTTATTCCGCCCAATTCATCAAGAAAAATTAATAATGTCTATCCATATTCTCGTTAGCGAATACCCTTATCGATCAATAGCTCTCGTAACAAATTCCCATGCTTTAATATTTCGTTGCTGTCCCACGGGCTCTACTAGTTCCATTGCAAGTATAGCGGTATCAGGGCTTTCGACAGATAATCCTGGAACTTCGCGCTGTATCGTTGAGTTCTTAGCGAAAGATTGCATCGACTTAAATTATTATCAGCTTTTGAGTCCCTTACCTGTACATGGCACCTTAGGATTAATCAATATAAATAACCTCATTTTTATCTGTGTGGTGACGGGTGCCACTCGAGTAGCCTCAGTGCGGCCTGGAGAGACAGCTGAGAAGATTTTTGGAGTCGAGTTTTATTGCTTGAATGCGAATACTTATGATCATACCTCTGAAATTTCGGAACAAAACATCTCGGATGATGGATTTCTCTCTAATATCAGAGTTAGAGAGCTATCACCGGAGCATCCATGTGCCGAGTTACAAAAGCTACTCTGTGATGGAAGTTTTTACTTCAGTACTGATGTTGACCTTACGAATAGGCTTCAAAATAGGTATGGAACCCTTAATCATATTTTGGAACTCACTGACTTTTGTCTCCTTAGAAATGTAGAGGCAAGTAATTTAGATATGGATCACATGGATACAGATTTTCTCTGGAATTCGTATATGATTAACCCATTAATCAAGTTCCGCTCGCAACTACCCAGACATGAAAGGAAAAGTTTAGATAACTCCAGAACTCTTACCTCTGCTATTCGTGGCTTCATAATGACGATGACAATCCCATCTTCATCATCCCCGTTGCGTAATATAGACATGGAAGCTCCAGCATCTCTGACAATTATCTCTCGATTATCTTGTAGAAGAGCTGGTACCAGATTTAATAGCAGAGGGATTGATGACGATGGAAATGTAGCGAATTTTGTTGAATCAGAAACTGTCTATTATAGTCCATTAGTGAGTCATAAAGCTGTTCCTTTAGTAGGAGATGTTAGGTCTAAAGGGATCTGCTTCTCTTATGTCCAAATCAGAGGATCTGTTCCCATCTTCTGGGAACAAGCAGCGGGCTTAATACCTGGACAACAAAAAATATCAATGACTCGCTCTCCAGAAGGAACTCTACCTTCTTTCAATAAGCATTTTAGAGAATTAGAACGGAAATATGGCCTTGTCCATATAATTAATCTGTTGAGTGAGACCAAGACTAGTGAAGTAGAGCTAACAACTCTATATCGAAAGGCCGTCAGAGATTTCAAAGAGAAATGTACAAGGGAGAAATGTGCTCTAGACCCCCAATTTCTCAAAGAGACCGAATTTGATTTCCATGCTGAGACGAAGGGACCGGGTGGATACGAAGCAGCAAGTCTGATTCGTCGATTAATTCAAAGTTCTGCAAATGGGTTTGCTTACTTTCTATGTGAGGAGCAGATTTATTCTGATGAGGACTCACCAAATAATCTGGGAAACCAAAGTATTATAGTTTTGCTACAACAAGGGGTATTTCGAACAAACTGTCTTGATTGTCTTGATAGAACGAATCTAATTCAATCAATCATATCCCAAATGGCTGTCGAAGCTTTCTTAGCGCATCGAAATGAGCAAGCCGCTCCAGACTTCTGGATGCATCACTCAAGTCTATGGGCAGATAATGGAGACGCTTTATCACAAATTTATGCCGGGACTGGAGCTCTTAAATCTTCTTTCACTCGGCATGGTAAAATGTCTTTGGCTGGTGCTCTTGCAGATGCAAGAAAAAGTGCCACTCGCTTATATATCAACAACTTTGCCGATAAGGCTCGACAAAATAACATTGATCTTCTACTCGGACGTTCAATTGGACAGAAAGTAATTCACTTATTTGATCCTATTAATGAATATGTTATGGCTGAGTTGTCTAAGAAAGCTTCTGAGTATCAATCCTTGGAATCTATTAAAATCTGGTGTGGAACATTTAATTTAAACGGTCATAATTTACGCACTGAATATGACCTATCCTCTTGGCTTTTTCCAGACCTTGATCATGCTCAGGAGATCCCAGAAATTGTAGCTACTGGTTTTCAAGAAATAGTTGAGCTTAGTCCTCAGCAAATTATGAGCAGTGATCCGACACGAAAGAAAGCATGGGAAAGAATTGTTCTTGATACACTTAACAAAAAAGCACAATCAATTGGTAGTCGACGTTATATTCTCCTTAGAAGTGGCCAGCTTGTAGGTGCCTCGCTCATGATCTTTGTTAAGAAGTCAGCACTCGTCAATATCCGAAATGTTGAAGGTTCCGTCATAAAGACAGGGATGTCAGGAATAGCTGGTAACAAGGGGGCAGTGGCTATTCGAATGGATTATGCAGATACATCTTTATGCTTTGTTACTGCTCATTTTGCCTCTGGCTTCTCAAACTATGAAGAGAGAAATAGCAATTTCGCTACTGTAAATCAAGGCTTGAGATTCCAAAGAAATCGAGGAATTAATGATCACAGTTAGTACTGACCTTAATTATAGAGACGCTGACTTACTTCTAGATAGATACAGTTATTTGGATGGGTGACTTCAATTATCGAATTGCGCTCGATAATGAGAAGGTTAGGAATCTGATTAGGAATGGCGACCTCGATGCTCTGTATCAAAATGATCAGGTGTGACTAATAATTATGAATCATTGATATTTTTATCTAACAACACACAGCTGAATCTTCAGATGATTACGGGCTCAATTTTCCCCTATTACTCCGAATCAAAGATTACTTTTGCACCTACGTACAAATTTGATATTGGTACGAATATCTACGACACATCGTAAGCCATATTATTCGGATATATTATTTCTATTAAACTTAATGTGTCTTAGTGAAAAGGCTCGCGTACCTGCGTGGACTGATCGAATACTTTTGAAGGGCGGTAATACACGACAAATAAACTATAACTCTGCACCTCTTCAGTTCTCTGACCATCGTCCTGTATATGGAATATTTCTCTGCACAATCAGTATTGTTGATGAAATTCAGAAAGAGGCCTTAAGCCGTCAAATTTTTAAGGAACGAAAAGCCCAGATAAACGGTACTCTGAGCAACTCAAAAGACAATACTACTGAAAATAGATTAAAAACAGTCTCTTCAGAATCTGATCTATTTTCAGGTAGCTCTGATCAGCAAGATTTATGGTTGAATGGTTCTAATGGATCACACTCCCAAATCTTATCGCCAAGAAAAGTGTCGACTGCCCAAAATCTAAGTCATCCGATAAACAAGCCTTACAGTGTAATCAAGCCTCAAGTATTACCAAGCAAACCTCTCAATCTACCCCTCAATTCAGCTACTTGGAACACGTCGACTACTCGCGAATTCGCCAAAAACCTCTCCACATTGACACAAACAAAAGGTATATCTAAAACCCTAGAGTCTGGGGATTCAAAAAAATATAACTTAAAAGATGATCAAATAAAAAGCAGATCCTCTACACTACCAAACTATGTTACCTTAGACAAAAGTAAAGTCTTCACAAGTACATCTACAAAAGGCCAGGCTCCACCTCCCATTGCTCGTAAACCTGCACATTTATCATCAACTCCAATAAAAACTTCTCAAACTTCAGTCATATCTACAGCTCACTCTAAAAGCTCAAACAAATATGCGCCTCCCTCTATTTCTGATACTACAAGTTCTCAGAATAGACATTCTCACAGCAAAATAAAAGAAAAGAAAACTAATGAACCGCCTCCACCACCTCAACCCCGAAACTTTGGCAAGATTATTAAAGATTCGCCTCTGCTACCTCAACCTCGAAACGTAAGTAAGGGGACTAGAGAGCCACCCCTACCACCACAATCACGTACAGTTGTCAAAAGAACTAAAGATTCACCTTCACCATCTCAGCCTCAAAATATAGGTAGGGAAACTAGACAGGCGTCTAAAGAAAGTGACGAATCAAATAACAATTTGATTAAACCAAGTCTTCCAGACAGGAAGAAATCTCCCATGACTCTCTTAGAAAGCGATATTGAATCAAGTATTAGTAGTTGGGAAGTTCTGGAGCCTGAAAATAAGCCAATATGGTAAAACAGTCTGGTTATCAGTCACAATTATGCGGAGAATTATTTACAAATTTCACTTCCTTTTTTTAAAAAAAAAGGGTTGAGCTCTCTCTATAGGTTAAAGAATCCAAGGGAGTGAGAGTTCATGATTAAATGATTTTCTTGTCATAAAAAGAAACCCTAAAAAAAAGATCGAAGACCTGTGGACCGGTCAAGAGAGGGATAGAACCGTTGAGAAAGATATTTTGATCACTAAGTATGGCCAAGGTTATCTACATTAAATTCTATAACTAGCCTCTGTTTCGGGTTTGAGAACAGCACCATAAATTCTATGACGAAGTATGACCTAAGTTTACAGAAATTGTGTTGGAATCAATGTATATCATCTCTAAAAAATAGCATTTATCTTCGTTTCTAGCGCAATAGATAGCCAGCGTTACTACTCATTATTCGTGTAGGTCTGTCGATTGGTATTGAATGCCTAAATATATATAATAAATATATTAACTTAAGTAATAACAGTAACAGCAGCAGTTAGAGGCTGCATGTAAATATATATGTATTTTTTTTAAAATAAAGTACATATTCTCAAACCTCATTTTAAATAAGCTAACTCAGCTATATCGATAGAGTTTTGGAAATCAAGTTGGGGGCTGTCAACAAAATATTAATACCAAGGTGTGATATTAGCAGCTATGACATAAATCATATTGTTGAGGCACGACAGAACTGCAGCACTGCAGCGCATACCCTGCCTGACACATATTAGGCGACAGCCCAGGCTTAATTACTGCCTGTCTAAAAAACTAATTTTAACTCTAGTTTCTGTTGTGCTGGTGATTAGCCGAGGCTAAGAAACAAGGGTAGCAATTACTCGGTTCCGTTATAACGATAGAATCGTCTAGTAACGTCTGTCAGCCATGACTAGAAATAAATAGAATATTCAATACAAAGTGTTTAGTGTTTAGAGGTTATAGTAGAAAGGATAGGTTACTAGAACCTTTTATGATTGAAACATGCGATTGGTAGGAATAGTATTACCAGCTCTTCGCAACTCTAAGATCTTTGTTGTTCTCTAATACAAACAATCAGCATACAATTAAATAGTAATTAGTTGTTCATCTCAAAGCCTCAAGTCAATATAACCTGCGTAAACTCTCACCTTTACAACAGTTTCTGCTCCTACCC
The DNA here is from genome assembly GCA_002918395.1 of Erysiphe pulchra. Taxonomy (NCBI): domain Eukaryota; kingdom Fungi; phylum Ascomycota; class Leotiomycetes; order Helotiales; family Erysiphaceae; genus Erysiphe; species Erysiphe pulchra. Next base: position 10,769 of record PEDP01001427.1, read on the forward strand.
TTGTACACATTTATTCTTGCTATTATTTGGTCTCGTTTTCTAGTAGCCTTACACTTGTAGCCTTACGCTTGTAGCCTTACGCTTGTAGCCTTACGCTTGTAGCCTTACGCTTGTAGCCTTACGCTTGTAGCCTTACGCTTGTAGCCTTACACTTGTAGCCTCGACAAGACGATAAATTACTTGTGATGGATATTAATACTTTTGATTACTAATGATCATGTGATATAATAAAATATATATAGTTAGCTAGTACTCAACATAAAAGCCTTAATGCTTTCATTACAACAGGTTATGACCCCTTTGTCGCTTCCACTGTGTGATAAGCTTCCGTCAAAATAAAATAATAAACGACATTGATTATAGTGCTCTTGTCTTTGTCTTAAAATAAACAAATTTACTTCAAGACAGCAACTCCCGCACATCGATAAGAGTCATCAT
>PEDP01001428.1:0-11204 GCA_002918395.1 Erysiphe pulchra
CTGTCTCTTCGGGACATTGATTCTATCAGATGCTCCAAATCATTCCCATTGAACCCCAAGTCCCATGCCTCGCTCACGATGGCCCGAAACTCCTGTAAAGATTGCCGTCTCCCTGTAACTACCTGTGGATGATGACTATATATAGTCTTTCGTGAAGCCCCACACACTTTCAAGTGGATCAAGGTCCGGAGAGTACGGTGGCCATTCGATTGGAGAGATGTTTCTTCTCTCGAACTCACGCATTGTCAGTCCTCAGTCCTGCTTTATGTGGAGGAGCATTGTCCTGCATCATGAGTAGCCAAGGCTCCTGTGAGGCCACGCTATCAATTAGAGGGACTAAGTTTCTTGCACGAGAATACGTTGGGGTGTTGATGATTGTGTAGCCGTTTGTGGTTGATTCATTTACAGAGGTTTGGTGAACCCAAAACTTAGTAGTTTGGATGGATTACCTTTATGATGAGTTTGTTATTTGAGAATCAAAATCTAAACAGCAAATTTAGATTTGAATTTCCTGTGATGGTGATGATGATGATTGTGACAACGACGAAACAGCTGGAAGGAAGATGTGGTGTACTGCCTAGTTTTAAAGATCCTATCCATTATTGAATAGGAAAAAAGTGGATAGGAATTTCATGATTAAGATAGTTATCGCATTCATTTTTATACCATGTAGTAAATTTTTCAGAGTTCAAAATGCTGAAAAATGATATTTACAGGGCTTCAAAGTCATAGATATGGAAATTTGGTGTTTTTCGTGTGGTTTTTGCTGATTAATCATCACATGGAATGTTCAATTTCCTATCCATTTTTTTCCTAACCAATTTTTGATAGGGAATTGAACATTCCACGTGATGATTAATTAATCAGCAAAATCTTCAGACTGACCATTTCATCAGATTCTCATCGCCATTTCAACATCAGTAATTGTTCAGATAAAAGTCTAACTATTCCATTCAATCTCTTATCACGTAATCAATTTTTCAGGGTATAAAAACGCTGAAAAATGGTATTTACAGGCCTTCAAACTGGTTGAAAAAAATCTAAAAATCACTTGATTTAATTTATTCCACCTACGCTCTCCAGGGCTCTTTTTTCTCTGAAAAAATTAAAAGTAGTTGAAATTTGAAGACTAAAGCTTAATAAATCCCTTGATTCATATTTTTATTTCATTTAGATTTGGTATTGGACTTCAAAGTCGATGATAGGTGTTTTCGGTGTGGATTTTGCTAATTAATCACCACTTTGAAAACTCAAATCCCTATCCAGTTTTTATACAACTAGGTCTGACTCCTCCTTTTGATCCAACTCACATTTATTGACTAATTTTGTGCTGCAAATTTACTCAGTTTCCAAATTTTCACCTTTATGTTTTCAAATCATTTATTAACACGTCTCTAAATTTCCAAAAGTAACATCTTGAATTTGAATATTTCGTTCAATTCAACCTAACTTGCTCATATATTAGTATTGCAGACTAAGTTCTTTCATAAGACATAACCAACACTATGTACAACTTAAAAATTATCATGTTACCTCCACCTGAATCAACCCATACTAATGGGACTGCTCTAATGCATGCCGTACCTGAATTTGTACATGGTCAAATATTAACAGTTTCCAAGCTTGGCTCTGACAAAATAAAGATTGTAATCAAATGTGACAGAGGTGACAGATATATATCAAGGTTAACGATTAATCGTAAGGAAAAAAGAGATTTTGCGTCGAAATTGAAAGACATAACGTTTCAAGTAATAGTGCGCCTTCAGAAGGACGGATCTTGGAACTTAGAGCCTCAACAGTTGAGTATATTCATGATCCTTTTTTTTGAAATTGGTGGTCATCCCTCAGCTTGTTGTTTAAGATCGCCTCAAAGAAGTCTAATGCGGTAGTTATTGATTGAAGGAATAGCCCAAGAACAAATTATGACGAGCTTACGTCAGAATGAACCTAATCAACTAGCCATTGAGCGAACGATCTATAACGAACATCGGAATTTTAGAAACGAAGATCTCATCGGAAGGATGCCAATTGAAGTGCTATATGATCAATTATATCAAGCTAGATGGAACCCCAAGATAAAATAGATGACGAAAACAAGCTGATACATCTCATCTATATAAGTCCACAATCCCTCGACTTGCTTAACAGATATCCATATACATTAATGATGGATTGTACTTACAAAACGAACTAGATGAACCTACCGCTGTTACACATTGGAATGACTAGTTTCAATATTTCGGTTAGCGTCGCATTTGCATTCTTCGAAGAAATATGCATAGATGACTACATTTGAGTGTTTGAGAAATTGATCGACTTTTGTGCGGGCCGATTACTTATTACCATAACAATTACAGAGACCTTTAATTGCTTCAAATGAATCTATCATGCCATCTGTAGCACATATTATTTATATCTGGTACATACAAAGAATGTACTCTCTACGTTGATACTTTGAAAATGATTTAGATTAGACCAACTTTTGGAGAATTTGGATGACTGTTATTCATGCACTGTCAATTCCAGTCTATAAGGATAATTTGGACATTCTGCGGGTACCTTATGCTTTGCTGCTTATGCATTAAAACTATCTTCAGGTGTAGGTTTAGAATTAAATTGAGAGTAAAGAGATCCACCAAATCAAGTTACTTCGTGGTTAAAAATGATAGATTGGAATTACTTCAAGCATGTGTTTATATTAAAATGAATTTGCTTCATAGTAATATTTCAAACTTCACTGTTTGCGGCCGACAACATATTCAAATCATTAACAGAATCAATAAAGTACTAAGAAAATATACTTCTTAGATGACTTCCATTTACGATCAAAAAATTTTTATTTATAAGTCACGGAACCTATCAAAATAACTAAGATATTACCACACCTGAAGAAAATCGCAACATAGAATTATTGAAATTGACATGGGGTGATTTTAAAATTTACCCTAATATTTAGAGAATTACTAGACGCCTATTGGATTTTAATCAAGGTCTCATAGAAGATTTATTTATCATACAATAATCTCTAGATGTTGCTTATATAGTTATTGTTACTAAAATCCCCTTTTTCCAAAATCTTTGCGGGAAGGTCGGAATATTTCAACAATAATTGTTTACATCTTATCATCATTTCAAAAAAGTCTAATAAAATTAGCAGTATGGTCTATTAGTTTGGTAGACCTACTTAAGCCCGAAAGTGACTCAACACCAGCTCTTTGGTGGGGTACCAAGTGATATCTCAACATCACTACTATTGCCTTCCGATGGCTAGCGAAGCTTTCTCTCTTCTGTCAGGAAGTCAGGAGCTAGCTAGCTGCAAGTCAAAAGGATGCAAACTATAATTTTCTTCCATAGTTCTGCAGCTATAATCTCTATCTGGTTCCCTAATTGAAATCTATGGCAAGATTGAGTTGGTCTGGGTGCTTTTATAGTATCAGGGCCAATAGATTCTGGATCTAAAACTCATACGATGGCTAGATCTAGACGAGCTTTATTCTCTGGGGAGATATTATTCTTAGATGAAGTTTGAAGGGACGTTAAATTGCTATTAGAAGACATAACTTTGAATCTATGAAGGTATAAGCGGTTTTGTCAGAATTTAGTAGAGTGGTTAGTAAGATGAGTTCGAGTTAAGTCAGTATTAAATAATAAAAATTGATTTTAAACTTGGTCATTGTAACAGAGTATTTGCCCCCACTGTAGCTTTTGATAATGAAACGTGGATTTTGATTGTTTGAAAACTAGATCAATTAACATAGCACAGAAATACAGAGTTACTTACTTACCTATAAGATTTATTTTGCCATTTTTTAGTGCCTCTTCATTAGGGAAAGCAAGAGTTATGTTAAAAGTGGAAGCCCACAAAAACTCTACTGTCCCCTGAAACCGGTAGCTTAACTGATTGGCGTCGTTACGCAATATAGAGCTTACCTCAGTTCTTCAAAAAGAGAGTTAATGGTAATAATATTTGAGCGTGACGCCATGATTTACTCGCACAGCTTCTTAGGCCACGAAATTAAGTTGAACTCTTCTATATATGGCACATCTACTGGACCTTTCTCACTAAGCGTCATAAGTTTAATGTTAGAATTCCGTTGATGGTTTTTATGAATAAGTATCTTACAGATAAATTAAGTTGCTACATAGAATCATGTATAATAAATGAATGAGCTTCGTGCCAGATGGAATTTCTGCGCTTGCTACTACTACTCCTGCTGAAACCGCGCCTACTATCCAGAAAATGTATTCGTTTTCTCAAGACATTCGCAAAAACAATTGACGATAGGGATGTTGAACACACATAGTAAAATAAAAGGTTGTTCCAGTTTCTCGAACTCAAAAATTATTTGGCGGAAATATACTAGATGAGCGACATATATCTTCTTCCACTTTATAAGATCAGTAGAAACCGTAGTTATGCTACCAAGAAACAACTCTTATTTCATTTCTATTTTACTTATGCTTTAGATAGCATGGTACTTAAAAACCGAGACTTCCTACAAAAAAATATCGACTGTCAAAGGATGTAGAAAGCGTAGGTCCCGCCCATCCTAGAGCATTCCGGATAGAGCGGTATACAGTGCGGACGGACTGTGAACATACGGGCAGCCACAAAAGAAGGGTTTAATTGTTCTGTCCGTGAGATTGTGAGCTAAAAAATTGCTACTCATGAGTGATCTTGCGTCTTCCAACATATGTATCGAATTAATCCACGACTCGTTAGGATAATTGTTGTCAGCAAACGAGCATCGTTTTCTAATTTCTTATGAGACTGGATCTCAAAGGACCTCTGAGCCAAACAGATCCGGGTAAAATCATTGGGTTACGCACAACGTGTCTGTGTCAGATCGGAATCATGGGGATTTTTCCAGAAGAATAAACAATTTTAAATGAAACAAATTTCTAACAACGTCATATTTGTCTCAGTATTCTGGCAATTTTAATTTTGGATTGCATCCCGGTAACTGTGGCTCCAGTCAGTTTGTATTCATTGTTGCCCTGTAATGATAGCCATACTACTCCCCTAATTTTCTATGCCTTATTCTTCAACTTGTTAATAAGGCCACGAATAATAAGGTTGGAGCCTGTATCAGATCGAGGCCCCTTTAGGAAATGATCAGACTACCCTGAAAACAGTTTCCCAAAGAAGACAACCTTTGCGGGATGCACGTTGGTTAATATAAGGGCTAGCCGTTTGAAGTCATAAATATCTCCGAATTATCCTCTGGACGCGTATAAGCTAAACTCAAAACGGCAGGCATTCTAGGATGAGGTCCCGCTCCTTCCTTACCTTATCTGAGATCTTATGAAAAAAGAAAAATTCTGCTACTAAATGGCCAATCGATATGAGGAATAACTCTTAGGTAAGGGCATGACTCAAAGTTCTGAAAGGTGTTATCCGTAGTACTCCCATCAAACGTGGAACCCAAGACATCACTTTCGCCTTGAAAAGAGATTGAAGAAGACATTTCATGATGCTTGTATACATGGAGATATGCTGAGATCTTTACCGAACCTGTAGCGTAATTATTGAGATCTGTTAAAAAGCATCAAGCTGTTAAGCATTTGATAATATTAGGTTAATCTCACAATTTTAACAAAACGTGGTGCATCAAAAACGTTGATCAGCATTCTGAGTGACAAGAATAGTATTCTGACTTGCTAACTATCCAGCCTTCCTGAATACAACATACAACATTTAATACGATCTTAAGAAAATAGAAAAACTTGAATAAGTCCGTTTTCAAATTATGGAAACTTAATGGCGATCACATTCTCACTTAGACCGTGACTGCTCCACCCTTACTTTATTATACGCAATAGAATCCCGCAAATATGCTGTTGATGCAACAAACGGGCTCTCTAAAAATTGGTGAGATTATCCGCTATACTATCACATATGTTCCATCACAAGATCCTACGGTACATCCATCATCAGCTTTTTATTTAAGAATAAAAAATGGCTGTACTGCTGCTTTACGTGCAGCCTTTATACGTGGTCCTTATAACCTTTCTGTTGCAGCATATCCTGCTACCTACAACCCCAACGAAGAATTCAAAGATGCAAAGAGTTTAGGAATTCCTACTTTTGAACCATATTTAAGAGCCGGTGGTGCCTGGGATTGCAAATTGAAGATACCGGAACAACTTCGCAAAAATACTGGTAGCAGGAAGGGATCTCTATCTATCAGAAACGGAGATAGAAATGAGGCAGAGCAAGTCAGTTGGATTGTAGAGATTTCGAGTCAGGTCGTTCTTTCAGGCTCGGCTTTAGTGCATTATGAAGTTCTCCTAGGAAGTGACCAGAACTGCCTTTCCCCAGACGCATCAGTAATGCACAGAAACCCCTCTGTTCGACGTCACTCTTTCCAGGACCGAATTCGATCTACGCATTCCCGGACTAATAGCTACAAACTAGACACACAGAGTAAGGGAGTATTTTCAAAGGCTATTGAGCTGAAAGTAGAAGACACAGCAATATTGTGGAGTAAACCTTGCTTACCAGAGAACTTTAGGGATGATGAGTATTTAAAAGAAGCGATAGGATCTGAAACAGATAATGTGGATTCTAATCCTAAAGAAGAGAGAGATAAGACGCAAAAAAAAGAGCGGCTTAAGAAGTTTCACCTCGTCATATTGACACACGGCTTGCATAGTAATATTGGCGCGGATATGTTATATTTGAAAGAGAGTATTGATGCTGCAGTGAAGCAGGCCAAGGTTAATGCCGGGGAGCGTAGGCGAGAGAGGAAAGAAAGGAACACGGGAAAAAGTGAAAAAAATCAAATTAACGAAACTTCTAAAGTAACTCAACAAGTACCTCAAGATCAAATAAATGAGAGTGAGGAAGAAGAGGAGGAAGATGTCGTTGTTCGAGGATTTTCTGGAAATGTTGCACGGACAGAACGAGGTATTAAATACTTAGGCAAACGCTTAGCTAGATATGTCCTTTCAATGACACATCCTGAACAACCTTTTCAAAAGGTTCCCAAGAGACGTCTTTCACAAGCAATCTCACATAAGAGATCACAATCAACGCGTAACACTACTAATGAACATCAAGAAAAAAGGAGAAGAGCGTACCAGTTTACTAGTATCAGCTTTATCGGTCATTCTCTAGGTGGTATAGTGCAAACATACGCTGTGGCTTACATTCAAAAACATTGGCCTAACTTTTTCGATCAGATAAAACCAATCAACTTCATAGCTCTTGCTACGCCTTTCTTGGGATTAAGCAATGAAAATCCTTCCTATGTCAAATTTGCACTTGACTTTGGCTTCATAGGGAGAACAGGTCAAGATCTAGGTCTCACGTGGTCAGCACCCACTATTGCGAGAAGCGGTTTAGGAGCTATATTTGGTTTACTTTCTGAAAATAGCCCAGATCAAAATCAATCAGAGGATAAACCGATACTACAGATTCTTCCTATGGGTCCTGCTCATTCTGCCTTGAAAAAGTTCAAGAATCGTACAGTCTATTCGAATGTGGTCAATGACGGTATTGTTCCTCTTCGCACTAGCTGTCTCTTTTTTATAGACTGGCAATGTTTAGGAAAAGTTGAGAAAGCTAAAAGAGAATGTGGCTTAATGGGAAAATTTGCAGAATGGAGCTGGGCAGAAATTACAGGTGCTACTTCAAACACAATATCGTCATCAATTTCGGTATCTTCCGATGATTTTCAGAATGAAGACTATGAAAAAATCCCAAAATGCCCTTCTCCTCGTACAAAATTCACACATGATGATAACAATGAGGTGCAAGAGAGTAGTACATTGTCTACTTTCATAAAACGGATTCATTCACATAAATCAACTTCGAATGATTCTTTGTGCCCACCCGAACTCAAACAATCTGCTTTCATAAAACGGATTCATACACCAAAATCACCTACGCATGATTCTTTGTGCCCACCTGAGCTTAAAGAAACTAGAATATATCAACGCAGTCAAACTATAAAATCTCCTAATTATGCCAGGTCTTTCAACCCTCCATCTCCTCTTTCTTCAGGAATATTAGTGACACTTACTGATTCACAACCTATGGTTACACCAACCCGAACCTCAGTTTTTGAGTCGAATGGTGATCTCCTCATACCACCTCGAACCTCAGTCTTTGAGTCCGCTGGTGATCTCCTAATACCACCCCTTCCAAGTGTGGAATATCTTCTCAACTTTTCTTCTCGTCCTCAAAGTATTTTTCATGATCGTATTTATCATCCATGGGATATTCCTCCTCCTGTACAGGAGAAAAAGCTTCATAAGAGTTTGAGTCTCCAAGCATTCCGTAAGTCCAGTGATAATATTTCTGGAAGTAGGATTCAACGATTATCATCGCGTGTGAATATAGAGAAAAATAAACTCGAAGCTCCTGGGAATTTTAGCAATGCAGGTATGAAAATAGAGGAAAAGATAGCTCGAGCATATCACCGTGATATCTCTTGGCGCAAAGTATTGGTACGTCTCGAGCCAGATGCACACAATAACATCATCGTTCGACGCATGTTCGCCAATGCATACGGCTGGCCGGTTGTGAAGCATCTCTGTGACACTCATTTTTCTGAATCAGAAATTCATAATTCACATGACCGAACTTGGCCTTTAGTTGAAGAAATATCAAAGAATGGGACTGAAAATTTTGTTTATGAAATTAAACAAAATAAACATGAATTCTATGAGGATAGTTCTTACAATGATTCAGATACAGAAAGCGAAGATGACAATGAGTTGAGACCAAATTTTCAAGCAGAACCTAAGATTTGGTTATGAAATAAAATATTGTAAATTCAATTTTAGAAAAAAATCATTGCCGGTAAATAGTTGGATAGGCTACGTTTTCATTCCGGTAGAGCCGGAAAATAATAAATTGATGAATCTAAGCCTCGAAAAGCACTTTTTATGTTGTAATATTTGGCCCAACTCGATGGAATCGAATATTTGGCAGCCACGGATACAAAACGTAGAAATATGATGTTTATTCTTCAAGTTAAGATATTTCTCCCTTATCTTGCTCGTTTATTTTTGTAATTGTATAAATTATTTTTCTGTTTGGCAGTTCTGATTAATGAGATAGGAAAAGAATTTTAAAAAGGGAAAGGGATTTAAATGTTCGGATTAAGTATATAAAGATTGTTCTTAATTTTGAAAGGATTAAACTTCATGAACAATCTGAGCAAATAATAAATGAAAATGATTTAATTAGTAATAACTAAATTGGCAAAAGAATATGATTTAAAAAATGGTATGAAAACTATGAAACGAATTTCTAATGAAAGGAAGTACAGCACTGAATAATAGCTTTAAAGCTTCATATTCATACAGAGAAGGGCCATATCGAGTTGAAGATTCATCTTGATCCGTTTCCTATTTTTTGGTCGTCTTCCCTTGCAGTTGTAGGCTCGAGAATGATACGATCTTCAAGATGAGATTGCTTCCCTTCACTACATCATTAGAACCAATGAAGGCTTATTTCAGTAAGTTTGATTGTAACATGATTGCTTTGTTCAGCATTTATAAAATGAAAGCACAGAAGCCCCATACTCTAGTCAATTTTGCCATAAAAAGGTAGTGGCATAATATTGATAGGCTTTCATGAAAGCTTTGCTTTCTATTCCAGAATTCTTAGTAGAATGACAAAAACCAACAAAGTCCCAGAAACGTTGTATATTGACCAGGAAACGCGGTTTCATCTTTTCGTTGCGCGGCCTTTTTCTATAAAAGAGAGTCATTCTATAAATATGATTGACAATAGAGGTATTGGGGTAACTCTTGCTGTATTCATAGCTTTGACAGGCAGTGAGTATGGGGTTTGAGAGACTCAGTAACTACGTTTTTTTTATTTTTTATTTTTTCAAAAGAAAGATTGTAAATGTGATAAATATATCGTAGGATTCTTCATAAGGGTTGCATCAGAAGTGCATGCCTAACATTAATTGTCTGACATCATATCTAAGATTGTTAAATAAAATTCATTTCAAAAAATAACTAAAGTTAGGACATGGAGTTATAGATATTTTTCTTGCGTTCATAAATTTTAGTAAATATCCAAAATTACGTTGGCAGGGAAACAAGATAATGCAATGTGACTTGGACGCGCAAGGCTGAGAAGCAGTGATGGCAATGGAACCAGCCTAGCACGCTCAGCCTACTTTCTCTGGGCTGAGCTGGGGGGGTAAATACCCTACTAGGATACGTCACTGGGGGAAGGATATACATTTTAGAGACAAAATCTCTTCCTGAATAGATTAATTGTGGATCCTTTTGATTGGTGGAAAGCGGGAAATGACGGCCGCGGATTGGCCCATAATCCTGGTCATATGCACGAAAAAAGGATGGCCAGTGCACGCCCCATCAAAAGTTTTTGGGCATTTTTTGACGGCCCATAACGCAGCAATGGGAGTTTTTGGGCGCATAGAAATGCATTTTTCGATATCGCCGTGGCGTTAAATATCATATTTTTTTTTTCAGCGATTTTTAAGGTGGTCGAAATCGAGGGCCACGGACGCTGATTGGTCAGATCCACAATTAGGTATGGACCAGTTGGAGCGCATCTCGCTTAGATGACGGTGACTGATTTGACAATGGTTTTGGCTCACCAATGAGGAGCAGACTTTCTCATTGGGAATGAAAAAGGATGGCCCGTGCAGTGAGACGTATCCACAATTAGGTATGGACGAATGGTGACCAACTCAATGCAAACTGATTGGTCGTTCGACTGAATTTCAAGGGGCAGAGAGCCAGATTAAAAACGGATAGGCCATGCAAAGAGCTGTATATGTACCAGTAGAATAAGGGGTTACCCTTACCAAGGCTTCTGATTCGTGGGGACGATTCTGTTCCAAAATCTGAAGCATTGAATTTCAGTTATACGTCATCCCGTCGTACTACAGAGGAATTCTAAAATTATCATAATAAAATTATATTGAGCTGGTATTCTTCTAAACATTTAACATATAAACAATCAAGTGGCAATCTTTTCTTCGTGGAAGAATTATTTGAAATATTTTCACTGCACACAATTTCCAATCGCACTCATATCTACTGTTAATAGTTCGAATGTGCGCCTGTGCACAAAATGCGGAAGAACAAAGCCAAATGAAGAATTTGTAAAGCCCAGGTCGGGTTTTTACAGGTATTATTTATCGTGTCGTCAAGTAGAATATTCCTAAAAACAAATTTAGTGTCATAATTTACTAACTTCAAATAGG